>MU787614.1:61893-74647 GCA_026770625.1 Nicotiana glauca | reverse complement strand
GGGGGGGGGGGGGGGGGGGGGGGGGGCTACGTATGTGCTAGGTGACGAGTGTCCCTATGTAGCTATTATGCTATTAATTGTTTGGGTATTTTAGGACCCACATCATTCCTTATTTGGAGTTAACTTTTATTTAAATTGCCAACATGATCATTTATGACATGCTAGAGACCTGAGACGAACAAAAAAAAGTGAACATATGAACTTGTTGAACCCTGTAAGAGGTTCCTTGTATATAAATGATCCTTTGTGTGCATTCTTGATGTTTAATAGATATTTATGGATCAGGCCGAGTGCCTCGGTGAAAAAGATGCATCTATGGTTCGTGTCGTTCGACCCTCGGCAGTGCATAATTTATTTTCTGTTGGAGCATGATATACATATTTATTTATTTTATGTTGCATCTATGGTTCGTGCACATGATATATATATATATGCTAAAGCTTAGATATGACATGCTTACTTGATAAGTACTTGAATTATAAGTACCAACTGAAATATGGTCAAGAACATGATTATTGGTTTTCATTATTACCTGTTAATTATTGGAGATTTTCATGCTTAGCATAGCCCATTATTATGATATTATCTTGACCCTAGTAAGTATCAAGTCTACCTCTCGTCTCTATTAGACGGGATACTTTCTGGGTACATATTGTTTATGTACTCATACTATACTTATGTACTTAATTGTACAGGATCTGAGGCTGATACATCTGGTTACCGATCCGGTGCGCGCCCTTGAGCTTGCGGCAGAGACTTCCACAGTGAGTTTCTTCCTTCCTATGTCGATCAGCAGCCGGATGGAGTCTTCTTTTACTTTTGTTGTCTTTCTTTACCTCAGACAGTAGGATAGAGATATTCTTTTGTATATTCTACTAGATGTCCGTACTTGTGACACCAGGTCTTGGCACACACACATTAGTAGACTTATTTTTGGGTTGTATATTATGCCACTTACATTATCTATCCCTTTCAGCTTTGAATCCAATTGGAGTAATTATCTCACTTAAATTTGTTAGCATTAATATAAAAGGTTAGAAATGTCTTCCACACTTGGCTTGCCCGGCAAATGGTGTTGGGCGCCTTCATGACCTATTATGAAAATTGGTCGTGACAGTGGTTTTGTGAAGAGATCCGCCAGTTGTTCTTTAGAAGGAACAAAATAGAGTGTAATTAACCTGGAAAGGAACTGTTGACGCACAAAATGGTAGTCAATCTCCACATGTTTTGTGCGTTCATGGAAGACGAGGTTACGGGCGATGTGAATGACTACTTTGCTATCAGAATGAAGAGGTATGGGAAGATTTACTGGTGTAGAAAGATCCTTAAGAAGACGAACAAGCCAAGTAATTTCTGCAGTCACTCTGCGGATAGATCTATATTCTGCCTCTGCAGATGACAGAGAAATTGATATTTGCTTCTTTGATTTCCAATAAATTGGTGCTCCTCCTAATGTGATAAAAAAATCCACTTACAAACCTTCTTGGATCATTGCAGGAAGCCCAATCAGCATCACAAAAAGCAAGCAAAGAGAAAGATGGTGCTGCTGAGAGAAAGATGCCTTGTCCTGGATCTAAGCTCAAATATTTCAACACTCGTAATGCTGTAGTGAAGTGAGAGAGACATGGCTTCTGCATGTACTGGCTGAGAATGAGAACTGCAAAGGAAAGATTCGGGCGAGTGTTAGTCAGATAGTTTAACTTCCCAACTAGATGTCGATAAACTGTGGTGTTTTGCAAAGATCTTCCATCATCAGCTTGAAGTTTGGAAGAAGGGTCAAGAGGAGAGGTAACTCGACCCAAGTGAGAAACTTCAAACTCATTCAGCATGTCCAAGATAAATTTTCTTTGACTCACAATGAATCCTTCTTTTTCTCTCAAAATTTCCATCCCCGAAAAATAATGTATGCTTCCTAGATTTTTTTAGTTTGAATTCAGTGTTTAAGAAATCCTTGATGTGTTTGATCTCTTCCAAATCACCTCCATTAGTAGGATGTCATCTACATCGACAGCTAGTATAGAAATCAGACTTCCTGTTGATTTAAAAAATAGAGAATAATCATTTAATGATGAAGAATACCCCTTAAAACTCAAAGCCCCTGCAATCTTGGCATACCATTGCCTAGATGCTTGCTTCAATCTATATAATGACTTCCTTAGTAAACAAACATGCTTAGGAATGGGAGGTGTTAAACCTAAAGGAAATTTCATATACACCTCCTCCTGAAGGTCACAATACAAAAATACATTGTTGACATCCAATTGAGACACATTCCAATCTTTTTTGGCTGTAATAGTGAGCAAACATCTTATGTTGGTCATTTTGACCACTAATGAAAATGTCTCTCCATAATCTATCCCCTTTCTTTGGACATCCCCCCTCACTACCAGACTTGCCTTTAATCTTTCAATTCTTCCATTTGATAGATGCTTCACCTTGTACACCCACTTAAAAGGTAGAGCTCTTTTCCCTTTGGGTAGCTCAACTACATCCCATATGTGGTTGTCTTCTAGAGCTTTAATCTCTAAATCCATAGCTGCTATCCAACCTGGATGCTGACAAGCTTGTCCAAAACTGTTAGGATCTGTAAGTGTAGAAATCGACTGCATAACATGTTGATTGTTGGGAGATAGACAGGAGAAACATTACTCCCTAGGTTTAGTTGGTTGAGTGAAACAAGCAGCTCCTATATCTGTAAACACGATATTACTGCACACATAAACTTTTAGTTAGGTTGATTGGAAACCCTCCCTGACCTTCTCACTGGTGTAGCCTGGTTAGGTTCAGGAACTGGTGATATAGTATGTGATGTATCTGGGATAGGTGGAAAAGAAATTGGACTAGAAGCTGAGTAAGAATGGTGAGGTCTTGATGAGGAAATTGGTGATGGTGAAGAAAAATTATCAGGAAGTTCAGGTTCTAAAGAAATAGATGAGAGATGATCCTGTGGTGGAGCTGAGTAGGTGTATTTTGTACTGAAGGTTGGGTTGGGAAAAATGGGCTGATGTGAAGGTCTTTCCTTAGCAAAAGGAAAATGTGTCTCATGAAACTTGACATCCCTTGAAACAAACACTCTTCCTGTTGATATTTCCAGTAGCTTATATCTTTTTTTATGAAGGGGGTATCCAAGAAAAACACAGGCTATTGCTCTCTCATCAAACTTTCCTCTTCCTTGTGCTAATGTGAATCATAACAAATACATCCAAAATTTCTTAAATAATCATACTTAGCCTTCTTCTGAAACAAGACCTCATATGGTATTTTACCTTTAAGAACACTGGAAGGCATCCTATTAATAAGATGTGTGGTAGTTAGAATAGACTCTCCCCAATATGATATAGGTAACTTTGATTGAAACATCAAAGCTCTTGCAGTCTCCAAGAGATGTCTATGTTTCCTTTCAGCAACTCCATTTTGTTGGGGAGTTACCACATAAGACAATTGATGTAGAATTCCTTGAGAGGCTAGGAAAGCTGCCTCTTGTATCTCTTTTCCCAGTTCCAATGCATTGACAGATCTTATCACTTTCACCTTCTCATTGAATTGTCTCTCAACCATAGATAGGAAAGATTTAAGCATTGGAAAAGCATTACTTTTAGAACTTAATAAAAATGTCCATGTCCCCCTACTATACTCATCTACTATAGTGAGGAAATATATGGAACCATTGTAAGTATTTGACTTATTAGGTCCCCATGTGTCAATATGTATAAGCTCAAATTGTGTTTGGAACTTATTTTACTGATAGGGAAAGGATTTCTGGTTTGCCTAGCCTTAGGACACACATCACAAACAAAATCAGAATTAGATTTACAATGAAAGAAATCTAAATGTTTCATTGCTGAAAATGGGAGGTGGCCCAATCTTACATGCCAAAGCTTAACATCTGAAATAATATTGACTAGGACTAGACTAGAAAAAGAAACAGACTCTGAAATGGAATTTCTTCCTTTTAGAATTGAAAGTACATCATTACTGAATAAACCCTTAGACTTAATACTACTTGGTTCCAATAAGTAGAGCCCTTCTCTAACTTCACCAAAAGATTGAGGACTATTCATTGAAAAGACCTGCAACACACACTCAACAGAATAAAAAGCACATCATATTTGAATTGAACACAAAACCTATGAACTGATAGCAAATTATACTTGAATTCTGGAACATGCAATACATTGTTCAGAATATGACCAGGCAGAATAGAAATGCTCCCTATGTGAGTAACAATCACCTTGAAAGAGTTAGGTAAACTGATGTTCAAAGGTACAGGGAGTGGAGACAAAAACAAGAAAGAATTAGGATCAAAACACATATGCTCTGAGGCACCTGAATCTATGATCCAGGTGTCTGATTTTCAACTAGCGAAAACTAACCCTGAGTACTTTAGAATAGTACCTGCTACTGCATTAGCATGTATTTCCTGCCTGTGCCATTCTTGCTTGCTTATAGATGTGCATCATTTCTGCAACCTGCTCTTTGTTGAGTTGCTGACCAAAGTTATTCCCATTAAGTTCATTTCCTTGTCCTACTGTGCTTTCATGCTCTTTATTTGCCACCATTGCATTTCCCTTAATCTGATTCTGATATCCTTTGTGATTCGTGAACTCAAAATTATCAGGAAAACTAATAATTCTGTAGCAATCTTCCTGTGTATGTCCTGTTTTTCCACAATAAGTACAGGACACATTTGGATTGTATTTCTTCTTTGCTTTGAACTTCTGTCGAGGCTTAATAAACTTCTGTCTAGAATTGTTAAATTTGGGTCCTGTCCGTTCTCCCCTTTGTGTCTGGTTTCTGAACTTCTGATGCTTCTTTCCTTGTCCTGTAATCATAAAAGCTGCAAAATCAGCTAGAAGTTGTGCATTAGACTCTTTGTTCTCTCCTGCTACCATGAATGACACTGATTGAGAGTTAAAATATACATTTGCATAGACTTTCATTTGATTTTCATCCTGTAAGAGAAGTGAATAAGCAACATCCATGTTGGGCAAGGGATTTATCATGAGGATATTTCCTCTTGCTTGTGCATAGATGTCATTTAGTCCCATTAAAAATTGGATCAACCTTTGATCTTCCAGTGACTTAGTTAACTTTGTCTTTCCTTCACAAACTCAAACACAAGAGCAGCATATAATGACATTCAAAGCATCCAATTCATCCCACAAACATTTGAGCTTAGTGAAATATCCTGCAATATCACTATTTCCCTATATTAATCCTGATAATTCCTTTTGCAGGTGATAAAGCTTAGCTCTATTTGATATCCCAAATCTCTGCTCAAGGCTGTCCCAAAGCTCTTTTGAAGTTTTGAAATAAATGACACTATCTGCAATATCCATTGAGAGAGCATTAAGGATCCAGGAGATGACTATGTCATTCACACAACTCCATTGTTCAAGTTCTGGAGAGTTCAGACCTGGAGATTTGCAAACTCCATTGATGAATCCAAGCTTCCTTTTAGCTGATAAGGACAAGAGAATGGATCTCCTCCATTCTGGGTATCCTCTTCCATCAAATACAATATTAACTAGAGTCATACCCGGAGAATCAGAGTTATTGAGGTGATAGCGGTGATTAACAACATAGGTCACAGCCTTTGCAGCATTACTGGTTTCTGCAGTAGTGGTTGTGTCGCCCATTTTGTTCTATTGATGTAATAGATAGATTAATTGATTGTATTACTGGATCAAGCTAGCTGATCTGATACCAAGAAAGAAAAAGATAGAGAAGCTGGAGAAATTTTCTGTGTATTTCAATTGAATTCTTATGGACTGTACAGACTAATTCTTATATACAACAAAGAATGGAATCTAAGGCATAACTACCTATACACTTGTCTATCATCCTATTGGCTATTCTATAATAAACCCACATGTTATTTACAAAATAAATAAAATTTGCAGAAATATAAAACAACTAATACTAGTCTTGTTTTCAGCTTCTTCCTGTGAGCCCAAACAAAATAATTCATCGAGCCCAATAGATATGAACCCAAAATAATACAGAAGCCCAAACAAAATTCAATATCTTTATAGGTCCGATGAAGATACCATTGATCTCCTCCACGTGTCTTGATCTCAGATACTCAAACCTTTACAAGGATTTATTTTCAGACATCAAAAGTATCGAAATAGACCAAACTTTACCCTTCTGTCAAATGAGCTCTTCTTTTTCTTCTTCATCGTTAGTCCTTTTCTGCATCTCTGAGCAAAAGTCCATGAATCCCAGAATTAGAATGAGGTTTTGTCTTCCCAATATGGCGGTATCCATTGTGTGAAAAAGTTTTTTTTTTTTAATTTTTTTAATGAGCAACTTGAAAATTTTTTTCACCTTGCATCTTTTGCGCAAATACTAAGCATGTTAATCTTTTGTCTGGTTTTGCATCATGCATGAGAATAAAATATGGAAAAAGTTTGTACTATTAGACGAGGCTCAAAATGTGAGTTTTAAACTTTCTTTTTTACTTTAATTCACCCAAGATTGTTAAAATGTGTAATGATAAATTTGAATATGACTCAAATCAGTTTCTAACAACGATCTTCTTAATACCCATGAAAAGAAGTTTCAAATTATATATAAATCTTGTGGTGTATTCATTTGTAGTGTGTAGGGCCTCTTTCTCGTTGATCAGTTTATCTCCGCTCCCTTAAAAAGTCGGAATTCTTATGGTGGTTTTGTCGACGCACGCGTCTCGCGCCAGATTGACTAATATATATATGGTAAAATTTGTTGGGGAGTACCCCACTTGTACTTCCCCATAATTGTTCTTTTTAATTTGTCATTCATTTGTTTAGTAGTAAAATTAGTAAGAATATGTTTGTTTCTATCGATTCCTTTATTAAAGGGAATTTTTCACAAAGCACCATCTTTTTGGTCTAATTAGCCATTTATAGATATCCTTTGCTATATTACGTGTTATAGATACCTTTTATATTTTTATACAATGTATTTCATATATTTAAGTTGTTGTATTCATTAATACAACCAAAAATATAGGCGTAAAATCTGGAATTCCAGCTAAGTTTGACATGCATTTAGCTGTATTCAAGCGACATTAACATTAAATATAGCAATGTATCTGCGCTAAAAATGGAAGAAAATAAAATTACATGATATTCTTCTAATTTAACTCAACGAACTAAAATGATCCCTTATTAATCTGTATTTGAGACATACATAATAAAGATTATAGCTGAATAAAGAGAAATACATATGAATAATACAGTTGAATACAACAAAATACACCTTAATTCATCTGAATAAAACACTTGAATACAACTAACTACTGCTGAATAAAATAGTTGAATATAACTGAATACAGTTGTATAAAACACTTGAATACAACTAACTACTGCTGAATAAAATAGTTAAATACAACTGATATAACCTTAATACAAGTGAATACAGCTGAAGAATACATTCGAATACAACTGAAAGTGTTCGTCTACCCATCTGTAAGTGTTAACCTTTTGTCTCTTTCTTTTATCATTTTCCCAAACAACACCGATCTCTTTTAGGTTTTCCTGTCTTTTTTTTGTTCATATTGCTGCCGTTCTGCAAATTCTCCTCTCACGATGTGTTATTGTTTGATGTTGAAAATTTGGGTAAGAAACTAGGGTTTGTGGGAGAAGAGAGTCCGGTTGTATGCAAACAGAGAGAGATTGTATTGGGGTTTGCAGATACGCGGTAATTATGTGAGAGAAAATACAAAAAGGGAGAGAGAAAAATAATATTTAGCATATATGGTGCCCTAGTTGTAGGATGTAACTATATTTAGATTTTTTGTTATAAAGGATAAAAGGTATTTATAGGATGTAATATTTTAAAATGGTATTTATTATTGATAAATAGGGTACTAAGGTTTTCTATAGGGTGTAAAAATTCTTTCTATAACATGAATTTCAAACACAATTTTTTTTTCACACGTTTATGTAGAGCTACAAACTGATTTATTGAAAATAGTATAATAGATTTCAACAGAGGCAGGGTTACGAGAAACACGATAACACTATAATTTAAATATAATTAGGTAACTTATAAGAGAAATTGCTCCTCTACAAAGAGAGAGCTACAACAATTTTATCTTTGGAATCTCACTGGGTGTTTCTTGGGCCAAAACTTTCCTGCAGCTTTTCGTGCTGCAAAAGAAGAAAAAAAACAGATAAAGTTAATAATCTACTTAGCATTTTAGAAATGAAAATTGATGATATATAAGCTGACCTTTGTTTTCAATTGGGCAATCTCCTTGAGCAGCTTCTCAACGAGTTTCTTTTGCTCATCATTTTTTAGTCTAAGTGCCTCATTTTCTTTTTTCATTTCGCTAAGAGAATTGAAAGCACCATATAAACTTCTTGAAGACTGTAAAATAAATAATGAGAAAGAATAAAAAAGAAGAACGAAACAGAAAAAGGACTCACTTGATAAGTTCTTGTTTAGAACTCGGTTGCCCTGAATCCATTGGTTAGAAACTAGAGCAAATTAAGAATAAAGAAGGTTTTTTTCCTTTTGTTTGCTATATGACTTGCCTCTTACAAGAGGAGAAAGCTCTTTAAATAGATTGTTTTCATAATGTTCTTACCAAATCTAATATTCCAAGTTCATATTATCATAATAGGAAATTAGGGAATCTGAAAATTTAGCATATCTTGAGAAAATAGTAAGAAATTGATTTTATTGCTTAATTGAACGTAAACTAAGAAGGCATATAGATCGGGACTCTAGATCATAAAATATAGTTACTTAGAAACAAATGTGAAATATGACGACTACTTTCCAAATAGGGGCAACAAAATATTGTGATGGTCAAATGTGAGTTTTTTTATCTTAAAAAGTTTAACTATTAAAAGAATGGTTGTTGTCACCTTATTATTTTTATTTTAAGTGATTCATGTTGTTATTTCATTGTCCTTGTCAATATTACTTGGATTGCTACTATTAAATTAAATATTATCGTTGTCATGACTAAAAGATCTTTTTTTGAAATTTTCATTTCTCCAGTAGATTTGTCGTGAGGTAAATAAACCCTACTTTCACCTGAGTAATTTAATGATGATCATGACTATAAGGTTGACATCATCTACTTTTCTCTTTCCATGTAAGTAAATTGAAGTTACCAAACAACCCATTTGCTTTTAATAGTGAGAATAAGTTGTCGAATTTGAACACTACAAATTTGATTATTTAGTTGTTGTCTCGAAATATGAACACTGAATAATTAATAGGCGAAATACATAAAGCGTCCCTTTAAGTTGTCCTCAACGATCCGCCAGACATCTCAACTGAGGTCATTTCCAGCTAGACACTTTATTTATTTACAAAAGAAGATTAACTAAACATCCGATCATGTCAGCACTCGAGTTGGCCACCTAAAATTAGGTTTTTTTTTTTTTTTTCTAAAATAATATGGACCCCACCTAATTTTCACACCTTTCTTCCCTAATTTTCACACCTCCTCCTCTCAATATCAGGTTTTTTGCCAACAGACCATTTTTTTTCTTCAAACAAACAAGTGAGCCGAACTATGACGACCCAAAGAGGTCATCATTGTTTTCTTATCTATTCCGAGCTTCTGAGACCTTGAAAACCTCATTTATAGTTGCCTCGATTTGCGTGCACAGTCCGTATGCGTAGCTGGAAGTTCAAATATGAAATTCTGTAAAAATTTGCTAAGTTTTGATATTAAAATGAATAAATTTGACTTCGGTCAATATTTTGGGTAAACGGGCCCGGACCCATGAATTTACAGTCTCGGAAGGTCCGTAGAAAAATATGGGACTTGGGCGTATGCCCGGAATCAAATCCTGAGGTCCCAGGCCCGAGAAATGAATTTTTGAGTAAAATTATTTTCTGAAAATATTTAAGGAAAATGAAAATGAAAACTGATTAAAAAGTGATGGTAACGGGCTCGTATTATGGTTCCGGCGCTAGTACAGGTCTTCTATGTGGTTTAAGCATTTTCTGTAAAGTTTGGTTGAAAACGGATGTCGTTTGACGTATTTCGGATTTAAAATGGAGAATTTGATGTTTTATGAAATTTGGAAGAAATCATGGATTTTATGGCTTAATTTGTTGTATATGACGTTATTTTGGCGATTTGATCGCACGATTAAGTCCATATGTTATTTTTGAGTTAGTATGCATATTTGGTTTGGAGCCCCGAGGGCTCGGGTGAGTTTCGGATAGGCGTCGGAGTGTTTTGGACTTAGAAAATCTGGTATTTTTGCTGGTTGCTGGTGTCCAGGTTTTTGTTCTATGCGATTGCATTGATCTTTCCGCGATCGCATAGAGTTAATTTTGGTAGTAATTCATTTGTTCTACGCGATCGCATAGGGATGTTCGCGATCGCATAGAGTTAATTTTGGGAGTCATCAATTTGTTCTATGCAATCGCATTGATCCTTCCGCGATTTTGGCAGTCATCAGTTTGTTCTATGCGATCGCATTGATTCTTCCGCGATCGCATAAAGTTAATTTTGGTAGACATTAAGTTGTTCTATGTGATCGCATAGAGAAATTTTCGCCCAGTTCTTTAAAATTCCCAAAACAGAACCATTTCGGGAGTTCTCAAATTTTTCACGAACTCCCTCTTCTCCAAGGTCCGTAGGTGTCCATTGAAGCACTTCTTTACCAAAACTCCTTGAGTTAGTAATTCTTAACTCGTTTTCTTCATTTTTCATCAATATCATTTGAATTCCTAGGCCTAGAACATGTGAAAATAGGTAGAAATTAGAGAATTGGGTAGAGTTAGGGTTTTCAAATATTTCGCGAATTAGACCTCGTTTTGGGGTCGAACTTGAAAGCAAATTATATATTCAGGCTCGTGGGTGAATGGGTGAATTTATTTTGGTTCGAACCTCGTATTTTAACCAAGCGGTCCTGGGGTCGATTTTTATATTTTCGGGCAGAATGTTTAGGAAAATATAATTAGGCATTTGGATTGGATTGTTTAGTATTATTGATGATATTAAATCAATTGTGTTGGATTGAAGCCAAATTCGAAAGGAAAAGAGGTGATTAAGGATTTATTTTGCCATAGAACTCCGAGGTAAGTGTTTGGTCTAACCTTAGCTTGAGGGAATAGGAGTTGAGTCTTATTTGCTACTTGTTAATTGTCGAGTACAATGTATAGGCATGGTGACGAGTATCTATACATTGGTGTCTAGTATGACCGTGAGTCTTTATATTACGAATATTTGGATTATGCTATATTCTCCATGTCTAAATGATGATTTCTATATATTGTGAAGTGTATGAGAAGAAAATTGTGATATTTAATATTTGAGGGGCGTTGACTCAAATTATAAATGAATTACTGAGTAAGAATGAAAGAAAGAGAAAGAATCATTGAATTATTCCCTCACCAATTATTTATGAAATTGTTGATATATTCCTTGCTAGAAATTTTATTGTATATTATTGAGTCCTTATTGGACCCCTATTAATAATTTCCAGTTTATTTTCCTTGCCCCTTAACTGTGATTGTTGTTTGGGTGAGGAAGAATGGTAAAGCACAAAGGGTGATGCTGTGCATTGTTTGATAATGTGAGGGAAGAGTGTAAAGCACGAAGGGTGATGTCGAGCCGTACGATGTGTCATTCTGTACTGATATATATTGATTAAATTTTGATGAAAGAGAGTGTAAAGCACGAAGGGTGATGTCGTGCCGTACGATGTGCCATTCTGTACTGATATCTATTGATTAAATTATGATGAAAGAGAGTAAAAGCACGAAGGGTGATGCCGTGCACAGTTTTATTTTATATTATTTGGGTGAGGAAGAAAGTAAAAGCACGAAGGGTGATGCCATGCAAATATCTATTCTTTTAATACTTGTTGATGTTATGACTTTGTTGACTCCTTTTTATTTAGTATTTCTATTTAATATTGTTACCTCCCCCTAAAATATTCTTTTCCCACATTGACTCGTTATTTCTTGCAACTTCCTTGTTGTATGTATATATATATGTTTGAACTGCACAGGTTTATTTGATGGTCTGGTCCTAGCCTTGTCACTACTTTGCCGGGGTTAGGCTAGGCACTTACCAGCACATGGGGTCGGTTGTGTTGATACTACACTATGTGCTCTTTTGCACAGATACAGGTTTCATACAGCTGCAGCAGTAGCGCGGATGTTAGCATTTCGACCAGCGAGACACTGAGGTAGCCTTGCAGGCGTCCGCATGCCCGACGTCTCCTCTATCTTTATTTTCAGTCTGTTATCTCATGTACTCGAGACAAACAGTTTTATATTCCTTTGAAATGGTTGTGTTTAGTACTCTTAGTACGTAGTTCGTGAGTAATGTGACATCAGTTCTGGCGTAGATGATTATGTTGAGTTTCCGCATTTAATTTAGTCTAATTAACTTAAGTCTTCCGCTCATTTAATTTATTCCGCTGTATTTATATTATTATTGTTAAATTGTTTAAAGAAGAATTTTGGTAACAAAAGAGATAGATAAGAGTTGGCTTGCCTAGCTCCTATTAGTTGGCGCCATCACGAATCCCGAGGGTGGAAAATCCGGATCGTGACACGAACACATTCTAAAACACACACACAATCACACAGTAGCAAATCATTTTTCTTTTGAGAAGCATTTGTGCAACAAAAATTTCACATTTGGATTAAAAAAGAAATATCAGAATCTGTAAAAACATGGCAGAAGAAGAAGAGGAAGAAAAAAATGAAAAAAAGAAGAAGAAATTGAAATTTTCACCCGTAGTACTAGTTCGGTGGAGTCCATTTTACGAGCTATAAT
>MU787614.1:0-57583 GCA_026770625.1 Nicotiana glauca | reverse complement strand
TATATATATATATATATATATATATATATATATATATATATATATATATATATATATATATATATATATATATATATATATATATATATATATATTTCAGTTGTCAATTATTACCGCACTGCTCTTAAATTATTAAAAATGATGAATTAATTTGTAATGTTGGTTTCCCTAGCAAATGGATGTTAAGCACTATTACCATCCCATGGTTCGAATTTCGTGAACAAATAGTTAAACTTCTTAAGATAACTTCGATGTAAATGTTAGTTGACTTTACAAATAACTCAACGTTGACGCTCACAATATGTTATTGCCCCATTTGGAAATTAGTTGTCATATTTCACATTTATTTCTAAGTAACTATATTTCATGATCTAGAGTTCCGATCTATGCCATTTTTTTTTGGTAATGAAGATATTTATTCTACCATGTTTAAAAGTTATTACAAGTTGGAAATATTCTAGGACACAAGGTTCCTATCTTGTCCAGTTCAAAAGTAGAAACAACAAAAGGGGGCGGGGAGAAATACAACATAGGATTTCGAAAAAATTTTGAGTTGCTTCCATGCTTTGCTAGAATGCCAGCCACTCCATTAGCTTCCCTGAAGACATGAGTGATTTGTGGCTCTCCTGCTCTAGTAAGCATCCATCTGCAATCATTAATCAAATTTTGATATAGACCATTATCGTTAGTAAGCATGTTGACTAGGACATTGTCGTGTTTTTCAACCACTAGCGGCCTGATGTTTTGTTGTATAGCTATTTTTAGACCCTGTATAAGGGCGAGGCCTTCCATGTAGATATTAGTTGCATGAGGAATAAACATATTGAAACCTAGAATCTAGTTACTATCACTGTTTCTGATGACCCCCCAATGCCTCCCTTACCTGGGTTTCCTAAGTTTGAGCCCGGATCAGGTGGCTTCCATTTTATGTAAATGGTAGTCCTTAAACTAGGTCTCTTAGTAGTCTCTGTTAATAATTTAAACTCTGTTGCGATTTTAATAATATTTTTTAATAAGAGAGGAGTTTTATTATTGTTAAAGATGAGATTATTTCTGTGGATCCAGATATGCCAAAGTGTGATAGGCAGGATATCTACCTTAGTTAAATATCTGTTAAAAGAGGAATTTGTTTGGCAAAGAGTTTTTAACCAGTTATGCATAGTGAGATTATTATGTGGTTGGTTTGGGTATTTGTAGAAGCTTTCCAGTTGATCCCAAAAAGGTCTTGAGTGACAGCAGTTGTCTTGAGTGACGACAGTCGAAGGGCATGTATTCCATTTCTTCTTCTTCATTTTGACATATGTTGCAAATGCTGGAGGTAGTAATTTTCCTATTAAAGAGTATTTTGGATGTAGGGAACCCATTATGGACAACTGTCCATAAGAAAGATTTAATTTTGTTTAGAGTATCTAGCTTTCATAGCCAAGAAAAGTCTGTTCAGTTTCCTTCTTGTTTCGACCAAGCCTTAACAATTTGGTAGGCCGCATTTGTAGAGAAAGACCCATTAGGTCCTTCTCCCCAATTAAATTTTTTGACTGCTGGCTCGCTTTGTTTTACATACGTGCTAAAAAAAATTTTGCGAATGTTTTCTGGTAACTCGATGTAACGACCCAACATGTCGTATTAAGCTCTAGCGCGCCGTTCAGCAGTTTGAGGCTGTGAGCAGCTTTATTTAAGGTATTGTGACTTGTACGCGTGGTCAGAATTGAATTTCGGAAAGGTTGGAGTTGATTTCGAAAGAGAATTCTCATTTCGGAAGCTTTAAGTTGAAAGAATTAACTAGGATTGGATTTTTGAGTAAACAAACTCGAAATTAGAATTTGAGGGTTCCAGCAGGTTTGTATGATGATTTCGGACTTGGCGCATGCTCGGATGAGCGTTTTGGCGCCTATTGTGGAAGCTTCCATTTTGGAAGAAATTTCATAAGTTTGGGTTGAAGTGCATTTCAGTGTTATCGATGTCCATTTAGAATTCCAAGTCTGGGAGTAGCTTCGTTGATTATGGTGTTGGGAGCGTGATCGGAAGTAGATTTAGGGGTTCGTGGGTCATTTTGGAGTCATTTGGCTAAAGATAGAAAACGGAAGGATTTTGAGAAGTTTGACTTGAGGTGGTATTTTTAATATCGGGGTTGGAATCTTATTTCGAAAGTTGGAGTAGGTCCATACTACCGAATATGACTTCTGTGCAAAATTTGAAGTCAATCGGACGTGATTTGATAGGTTTAAACATCGACAGTAGAAGTTTGAAATTCTAAAGTTCATAAAGCTTGGATTGGGGATTGATTCGTGATTTTAGCATTTTTTGATATGATTTGAGGCATCGAGCAAGTCCTTAATGTGTTTTGAGACTGTTTAGTATGATTGGTTCGGGTCTCGGGGGCCTCGGGTGTGTTTCGGGTTGTATCGCACTCTTATTTGATGTTTCAACATCATTTTTTGGACATAAAGGGTACCATATTAAGAAAATTAGCTCCAAATTAAGTTTTTATTATACCATTAGATCCGTATCGTAATTATGGAACCATAGCAAAAAGAATCGTCGAATTCGAATATCGTATGAGGGAGTTATGCTCATTTCCGTGTCGGAAAAAATTGCTGATTTCTGGTGTGAAGATTTGTTTTTCACGAACGCGAGAGAGGTTCCGCGAACGTGAAGAAGGATTTCTGAGTTGACTGATCAATGCAAAAAATTGCCCTTCGTGAACGCGAAGGTCTCCAGCAAAGGCGGATAAGAAATATCGCCTGGACAGTGCTTTAAACCAAGAATTTTAGTATTTTGGACATATTTTGAGTTCTAGAGCTCTGTTTGAGGTGATTTTCTTGGCGTTGTTCTCGTCTCACCAAAGGAGTAAATATCTAACCTTTATTTTGATGTTTCTCCATGATTATTTCCATTGGTTTCTATTTTTATCCGTGTTTGGATTGTAAAAATTGAGATTGTGAGCCTCAAAGTTGAAAATGGTAAATCCTTAATTTGATGGTCGATTCATATACAAAATTGTATAAATTTCTGGATATAGACCAAATGAGTTATGGGCAATATTTATTTTCAATAATTTTTAGAATCCGGGCACGTGGGACCGAGGGTGATTTTTATCGACTTTTCGATCGGGGTTAGGAATTGTTATGAATTGGATTGTAATGAGTAATTGAACCTATATTAATGGATTTTCATAATTATTGGCTAGCTTTGGAGCGTTTAGCATCGATTCGAGTCTTCGTAAGGACGTGGAATGCTGGTTATGGATCTTCAGAGTGAGGTGAGTCTCCTTTCCAACCTTGCAAGAGGGAATTATCCCCATAGGTTAATTAATTGGATTTGTGCTCCTATTTGTGGGGGCCACGTATGCACGAGGTGACGAGAATCCGTGCGTAGCTATTATTATGTTCATGTCCGGGTAGGCTAGGACCCAGAAGCATGCTATACTTGGAATATTTATAATCTTATTGACAGTTTGAATTGCTTAAATTACATAGAACTAGTACATGAATTTCTAAAAAAAGATTAAACTTCATTTCCTTGAATTGTTAAAAGAGAATTGGCTTTTCTTTGGATAATTGTTCCATGATGAAGTCTTGATTGACTGATTGTTGAGTTATTTATATTTTACCGCGTCGCATGTATGATTCACTAGCGGGGTAATAGATGCATCTATGGTTCGCACCATTTGACCCTATGGAAGTGGACAATTTAATTATTTTTGGATCGGGCCATACTTCCTCGGCATGATTTGCGCATGCTTGTATTGCTTACCTCGAAATTTCTTGAAGTTGTTGTTGCCTTTTTCCCGGCTTGAGAATATATGTATAATTGATTAAAAAAATTTAGGAAGTCGACCTCTTGTTTCTACTTCTTCGAGATTAGACGGGATATTTATTGGGTACACGTTATTTTCGTACTCATACTACGCTTATGTTAATTTTTGTTGCACATGCACATGCATCTCTAGTGGCCTAGTGGGCGTAGCAGCATGGTGGATACGGAGACTTAGGTGAGATGCATTTCCCGAGATGACCCGCAGCCAGCAAGTTTCTTTCAGATTAATGTATTTATTTTTTGTCCAACATTGTGTCGCGTCCCCTTTTTCTTCTCGAAATCGGGTTTATGACATTTAGGAAGACAACTCGTTCCCTTTTGGGAATTGGGTTTTGAATTGAAGAGTCGTCACCTAATGATTTAAGTGCATTAGGACACTAAGAAGGGTTTGATTCAAGTAACTAGAGTTTGGGTAAGGGATTAAAATTATCCCAAGGGGAAGGCGTTAGGCACCCCTCAGGATCCACTAGTATGGTTCCCGGCCAAACTATTGTTGTGACTTAAGTGCAAATAACACATAGGAAAATAAAACTTCAAGTAAGAGGGGATTTTCACATAATGGTTACAAATAAACAAAAGTTAGAAAGAACGAAAAGGGGACTGATTTTTCTTACAGAAATAGTTTAAGATTTGGAAAAGAAGAAAAGAATCAAAGAAACAAAGGGAATGGGATCCTAGGTTTATAAATAATATGGATCACCCCACACAACATCCGGTAATTACTCCTCAGTGAGAGTCTACAAGTGATGTTATTGCGTGATTCATCATATCCATATCTACCCTTCCCCACCCCGTTAAGGTATTAAAGTACGGAATGGTCTCCTTTACTTATTGCATGCTATTACCCACCCCAATCCTATCAGCCCCGGAGGCAGTTAGGACTACTAATCCTATATGGAAGGGATATTGGGCTTGTTTGTAGTTTCAAAGGCAAAAACTCTAAGGCGACATACAAAAACACGTATAGCAAGTTAGGGGAAAACACATAAACAAGTGAAGGGCTCATATAGACCTCTTTTAAACCAAATAAAGCACATAATTTAGCATGACTTATACATACTTTTTAAGGTGTGATTAAACTTAAAGGTTGAGGCAGACCAGTTTATTACAAAGTTTTGATAAGAAATCTGAATCAGGCCTGCTTGCTGATTGTAGCTAATAAAATCTGATTCAGTTTATAATTTTAGCCCTAAGGCTTGCCTAGGTGTTGGACGAGGATCTTATAGACATGATATCTACTGATCATAAACAATGAAATAAACTGAATACATACTGATTTGAGAAAGTCGTCAGTTATTAAAGAAAGCAAGTTTTAGCAAGAGATCATAAGTTCTGCAAATGATAGTCATCATTATTACTGGTTTTAGACTTATAAGCGAGTGAAGCGATTTAGACTTGATTTAGAACTCCTATAGACATGCTTTCTATGCGTGTTGATTTTAAACTCCTTTTAACAAACATGGTAAAGTGCAGAAAACCTATAAGCATGATATCTAGGTGCTGAATTTCATTTATAGCCTATGAACATGATATCTAATTGCGGTTGATTGATTAAGACCTGTAAACATGATTGTCTGATGCTGAATGTATATGCATGATTCAGAAAGAACTATAAGCATATTTTCTATGTGCATATGCAGGACTCAGATTTCTAGGTAATTATAAACATGGTATCTATATGTGAAATGTAAAAATTAAGAAATAACCTACAGGTAGGATATCTATATGAGAGTGCATAAATTCAAAAATAACATATAGGCATAATATCTATATGAGAGTGCAGAAATTCAGAAATAACTTACATGCATGATATCTATATGAGAGTGCAGAAATTCAGAAAATACACCTATAGGCAAGTTATCTAGATAGGAGTGCAGAAATTAAGAAAATACACCTATAGGCATGATATCTATATGAGAGTGCAGAAATTTAGAAAATACGCCTATAGGCAGGATATGTATATGAGACTGGCAGAATTTCATAAAATACACCTATAGGCAAGTTATCTATCCTTTGCATATGTAGTTATCACTCCCCTTTTCACTAGCCATCACCAAGAGTTTATTACGAAATTATTACAGCCCAGAATGAAATTAGAAAAAAAGAAAGAAAAATACATCAGAAATTAAAAAGTACAACCAAGGAGAGCCTGATTCAGACTTCCTGTCTGAAATATGAAGTAAACCAACTCTAATTAGATCATGATACAAAGCCTTTCTCCAATTTGGGATGTGTCAAAGTTCCCTAAGTGCCTCATATGGACTCCAGGCAGTGCTCACACCCAAATGTATCACCAAATTAAGACATAGTGTAGTGTGGTAGGGCCATCCCTCAAGTGTCCAAGTTTAGAGGAAACTCAAGGTCCCAAGGCAAGGCTCATAAGAGGGGGCAAAACTTAGGGACTAAGAGAGAGTGCAAGTGCAGGAATAGAGTGCTGAAAGGAGGAAAGGAAAAGGAAAATAGCTCAAACCAGTATACATAGGGGTATAAGGGAGGTTGTAAAAAAGCAAAGACAGACTGGCGGGCATACCCAACAATGAGAAATACTGGCACACCCATAAGCCTATTAGAACACACTGTTTAGATATTAGGATCCAAAATGATCAGGTTTAATTCATGGAAAATAAGTTACATATTTCCATGTCTTAAACCGTATGCTCAAACGCATAAGGGGCTAGGGAACATGGACTCATAGCATAAACAAATAGAAAGAAAGCAGTATGCTAGTTGAAACATTGAGTTCTACAGAAAAGACAAATAGACATAGATACACAAACTATAAATAAACACATTGTTGTGATGCTGAAGCTTAAATCAGGACATACCATTTTCAAAGAAACAAGTACAGAAAACAGTAGGTCTTGTAAATAGGCTACAGTGCAGACACGAAGAGAGAATATTATTGTGTATAAGTGTAAGTTAGGAAGACTCTGTCTGTTCATGTGAACGACTTAGGGTATTTATAGTTGAAAGTAGGTGGTGAAATAAGATAAAAATCACTGTAGTATGTTAATTTAAGAACTCAGAATCAATCAATTAGAGAATCAAGGAAATACTCCTCTTAGTTAAGGGAATCAAAATCAAACGAAAAGATTCAGCACCATATAAGGCAAGAAGAAAAAATCAGTATATGATTAAATAAGAAAGGAGTCAAGGTTCAATATGTATGTAGTAGTCAATTAGGACCAAATTCAGGAAAATTCCAAGTAAGGAAAGGCTCAGTAGAATAAGGTACCATTGCAAATAAGGTAACAAAATCAGTTAATTTAAATAGGCGAGTAGAATTCTAGGGCTTTGAAAGAAAGTCTTTCAATGACCAACAATCAAGGAAAATTAGAATCAATCATGTGAAGTCATGATTCTTTATTCTCTACATATAAATAGAGGCGAATGAACAAGAGTAGCAAAAAAGCCAGCCATATAGATAGAAGGGAACAAGAGATGAGCAAACACAATTATTCAGAGATGGTGTGAATAGGCTAAGATTCAGTAGGATATATTAGAAGCATGGTGACCACGACATATTAACAAGAATCAGGTAAATAGGCTAGCACACAGAACCAAGGCAAAGGAGGTCAGGCTAACACACATAATAAAAGCGAAGAAATATGCTAACACATAGAGACAAGGTAAAGAAAATCAGGCTAACACACATAATCAAAGTGAAGAAAAATGCTAACACATAGAACCAGAGTAAAGAAATCATGCTAACACACATAACCAAAACGAAGAAAAGTCTTTAGAAATTAGGGTTTTAGTAGAGTCAAGCTAAAAAAATAGTAGGAGCATAAAATCAGTCAGAATAAATAAGGAAAAGGTTTAATCATAACGAAATCGGTTGAAACATTCGTAAAAGAACTCCAAGAAACCCTAGTTTTTTCAAAGAAAGTGAAAAAGGTTCAAAGTAGATGATCTTTCAAATGTTGCTCGAGAATAAGAAGAACATAAAAGAAAACATGCTTACAGCATGAAAATAACACCGTTTTGAGAGATTCTGGAGAGAGTTAGGGTTTCACAAGGAAACCCTAATAGAAGTTGAAAAAACCTGTTGAAACTTCACCGATCGTGACATATAGGGTGTGATTTTGCCCAAAATCACACCGGAGAACCCATAAGTTACAGAATCATAAACCCTAGGTCTAAATCAACATGGTCCAGGATCCTCGAAGGCCCTAGAGGTGTTGAACAAGGCGATGAAAGGCCCATCGGAGACTTGAGGTTGAAAGGAGGTGGTCGGAGATGACCGGAGAAGGAGGCGATTTGACAGAGTTTACAGTTAGGTCTTGAGAGAGGAGAGAAGAGGAGAGCATATGAAGGCGGCTTCTTTGGTAAAATGGTTTAGGGTTGGGGTCGTTTAGAAATTAAAAAGGAAAGGAGTTGTTTGGACCGTTGACCTAGGAGATCAAAGGTCAGGATTAAAATAGGTAGGTGGGTTTCGGGTTTTGGGTAAGGGTCAATGGGGTGTGGGTCGGGTTTTTTAATTGTAAAATTGGGCTGGAATTGGTCCGATTTTGGCCCTAATTGAAAGCCAATTATGGCTATAACTTAAATAGCCAATATTCCCCTATTTAATTTATAAAAAATAGTAAACTAATTTTTGGAAACAAATTAAAAGTACTATATTAATTAATAATATATAAATATTAGATTAAAAATAGTAGAGTGCCAAATTTATAATTATAAACACAATTAAATCTTAAAATAGGCTAATATTGCAATTATATGCAATTTAGTTTTTAAAATACAAACTAGATTTGTAAAAAATGCGCAAAAATCATACTAGCTATATTTTGATATAAATATGAGAATCCAATAAATGAATTACCAAAATGCCAATTTTGGGAATACTTAATTGTTTTTTCTCATAAAATAGGGCAGAAAACATTGGTTTTAAAAATCTTAAAAACTAAGATAAAATAATAGGACCTTGGGAAATACTTATATGTGCGTATATATGCTATTTCAAAGATATTTTTCATATAAAAATATACAGGATAAATTGGGTATCAACAGCTGTCCCTCTTTACTCGAGAAAGATGAAAGAGTTGTCGGTTAAAGATATGATGACCAATTTGACCGAACAAAATGTGTTGAAGAAATTTGACCGTACTCTAGATTTTGAGCTGCCTACATATCCCTGGTCTTACGGGAATTAGGCCATATGTAGTTCGGGATCCGTCGGCGGAATGTGCCGATGGAGACCTTTCAAGAACGGATGCAATATTCAGGTTGAGATGAATGGTTAAGGTTTAGTAGGGCTGCGGGCACCGGAGCAGAATTGCTCCGGAATGGCTGTTGCTCGCCGGTTTACCTGCAAATAAGCAATACAAACACATATTGTACATAAATTTAAACAAGATGCAAGTTCCCGTCGGACCATGAATGCTGTCTTTGGACGGTTAGGATGACGTCCTTAGACTATGATGTCCTGGGCCATGAACCATATGATAAAGGATTCATAGGCTATGAAATGTGCTCTTGGGCTATGCGAATGATGCCTCCAAACCATGATGCCTTTGAATAAAGATGTGCAAAATTAAAGGGATCTTCAGGCCATGACATGGTGTTCTCGGGCTATGTAGATGGTGCCTTCGAACGATGACGCCCTCGGATAATTTGGCGATCTTTCAGCCCATGAGATGCGGTAGGTTGTGATCTTTCAGCCCATGAAATGCAATAGGTGGCGATCTTTCAGCTAAGCAAGCGTAAATAAAGTTGCGATCTTTTCAGTTGTGCAAGATGTAAAATGAAGTGGTGATCTTTCAGCCATGCAAGATGCAGAATGAAGTGGCGATATTTTAGCCTTGCAAATGTAAAATAAAGTGGCGATCTTTCAGCCATGCAAATGTAAATGAAGCGGTGATCTTTTAGCCATGAAAAATTCAGATGGAGACAATGTTTAGTCTCAGAATGTAGAATGGTAGCCTTATGCAATGTGGAATATGCATATGGAGATAGTGTTTAGTCTTGGAAGGCAGAATGGTAGCCTTATACAATGCAAAAAATACAGATGGAGACAGTGTTTAGTTTCGGAAGGTAGAATGGTAGACTTATGCAATGCAGAATATGCAGATGGACACAATGTTTAGTCTCGGAAGGCAAAATGGTAGCCTTTGCAATGCAGAAAATGCAGATGGAGACAGTATTTTGTCTCGGAAGGCAGGATGGTAGCCTTATGCAATGCGGAAATAAAAAATAAAGTGGTAGATGGTAATAGAGTTTCTTAGCTGATAACAAGTTTCGATGTCACGATTGTTGGGGATATTTTGATACATGGGATATCACTAGCAGGTGTGGATGGCGAATATCGAAGAAATGTGGTAGTTCATGAATCAATGTTTATCTTGTGGGTGTATAGTATATCATATGCTTTCGTAATCCAAAATGCCTACATCCAAAGAAAAATCGTGAGTTTTGTAGAGGGGAGGTTAGTTCGTATCCTTACCGGCCTTGCTTGTCCTGTTCGGCTTTGATCCGGTGATACAATATACATTATTGGGGTAGTGTTTCTAAACAAGCAACTTTGATAATAAACATGTATGAATTTGTAAAAGTATGCCATAAGTATATATTTATGAAATAGTTTTTAGATGAACCGACAACTGTGACGTGGTTTAGGACATTGCAACCTCTCTTGCTTCGGAATTTTGAGGGTCCTCCTCAAAATTCTGCCCCAGTTTAATTGGTTGATGCTTCTGACCGATGCTTACGATGATTGGCTGAAATTACTTCAGAATTTTAAGGGTCTTCCTCAAAATTCTGCCCCAGTTTCCAATTGCGGGGGAAATGAAAATTTTATTGGATTGTGACCGAACACATAAGGCTGCCTACGTATGCCCTCTTAAACGGGAATCAGGTCAGACGTAGTTCAAATTACATTATAAAGGAAATCATAAACGGTTACACATAGTAGCGCTTGATTGTATCTGAATTGATCGATTTTGGACAAACTTCTCCATCCATTTCTGCAAGTATAAGGGCTCCTCCTGTTAGAACCCGGTGAACCATGTATGGATCTTTCCAGTTAGGAAAGAATTTCCTTTTGGCTTTATCTTTATGCGGGAAAATTTTCTTCAACACCAGCTACCCCGGTGTGAACAATCTCGACTTGACTCTCTTGTTGAAGGCTTTGTACATTCAATTCTGATAAAGCTGACCGTGGCAAACTGCATTCATTTTCTTCCCATCTATAAGAGCTAGTTGCTCGTAAGGACTTTTCACCCACTCTGCATCGTCGAGTTCTGCTTCCTGTATGATCCTGAAGGAGGGAATTTCCACCTCGGTAGGAATTACTACCTCCGTACCGTAAAGCAACATATAGGGGGTTGCCCCGGCTGATGTGCGGACTGTGGTGCAGTACCCCAATAAAGCAAATGATAGCTTCGCATGCCACTATTTATGCTTCTCTATCATTTTCCTCAGTATCTGTCACAACCCAAATCCTGTACTGGTCGTGATGGCACCTCTCGTGAGGACGAGACCAGCTAACTAACCCAACTCATCTTTTCAAAAATAGTTAAACATAAATAAACAGCTTAAATACGACTTAATGATATTAATTAGCAAAAATACAACCCAACACAGCCCTAATCGGGGTGTCACAAGTCACGAGCATCTATCAGAATATATATCCACTACAAGGCCTAAAATATGCAAAACCAGAATAATGAACAAAAGATAGAAACATGGTGCTGCGAACGCTCGCAGTCACCTCCTTAACTCATGTAACTCTACCTCTGATCGGCCAAAACCTGCTACTGGGTGAATAGATATCTGCATCTGCACACGAGGTGCATGGAGTAAAGTGAGTACTCCAACTCAGTGAGTCATAAAGGTAAATAACAACTGTGCAGTATGAAATCACGTAATGCAAACCATCATATTGTATAGAAGCAAGGTACAGTCCTTTGAGAAAACAGTGAAGCTGTGAAATCCTTGGAAATATCTTGGCTCATTTTAAATCTCTTTTGAAAATGATCTTTTCAACAGTTACGAAATGATTTCAAAACAATTAGTACTGATAAGCGCAAAAAATCTGCCCCTCGGGCACAAATACCACAGTATGACAGGTAAAAAGGCAAGTAAATATGCAAGATGAGCACATAAAAGTTTGCCCTTCAGGAAATATCTCAAAACAATACCAGCCCCTCGGGCTCAATATCAATCGCTTAGAACAATATCAGCCCCTCGGGCTCAATATCAGTCACTCAGCATAATATCAGCCCCTCGGGCTCACTCTCATATCACACGGGTACCCGCGCTCACTGTGGGTGTGTAGACTCTGGAGGGGCCCCTTACGGCCCAAGCACTATATCAACATAAGGCCTGAAAGCCTTCTCACATCACACTCGAGGCCTGAAAGCCTCCTCATATCACACTCGAGGCCTAAAAGCCTCCTCACATCACACTCGAGGCCTGAAAGCCTCCTCACATCACACTAGGGCCTGAAAGCTTCCTCACATCACACTCGAGGTCTGAAATCCTCCTCACATCACTCACAAGGCCTGAAAGCGTCCTCACATCACACACAAGGCCTAAAAGCCTCCTCAGTCCAGAGAACATCATAAGCCCCTCGGGCGTCAATAAGATAGTAGTGCTCAGCCCAAACAACAGTGGAATACCAGTTAAGTCTCAAAAATTCAATTAAAGTGGCTGAGTTGTAAAACAGTATAATCAACAGGACTGAGTTCAAGTAGTATATCAAAGGGGAAATTACCAGCTATGTCCATTTAGAAGTAGCTCATTAGAAAAATTGGCCAATTGATCAATTAGCTATTTGTAGCAAAAGAATATCAAATTTTTACTTTCTTTTGAGTGGGTGCTATTAGAATAGATTAGGTGTATCTTAAGGAGCTTGAATCTCAGTTTTTTGATGATTTGGTGAAGTTTTGAGGTGGTTTGAATTGAAAATTCGAAGTAAAAACTGAATATGAAAAAAAATGATACGTGTATCACACTGTGTATCACATATGTATCATATTTGTATCGATTGTGTATCACATGTATATCCATGTATATCTGTGTGTGAGATACATGCGTGATACATGTTTGATACATGTGTCATAGAAGAATTTTTCAACATCGATTTAATTATGAATTTTGATACAAAACCAGTCCAAATCACCTCCAATCTTCCTCAAATTTTGTATATTGACTTATCTATATGTTTCAATGAATTTCGACTATACCCATTAAAAAAATTCCTTGTTTGTTTCGATTTTTGGAATATTGGCTAGAGGTTGGTAAGTTCAAACTATATGGGACATTTCTGTAAGTTTCCCTATATCAAATAGTGAGGAAAGAGTGATAAAAATCCATGAAGGACTCAAGTAGTCGGCATTAAGCCCAAAATATGGCAATCAGCCCTAATCATGATAATAACAAATAAGCTCCAGTCAAATACGCTGTAAAATCATCCATCGGGATGGACCAAGTCACAATCCCCAATGGTGCTCTACCTCACGCTTGCTATCCGGCGTGAAAGTCACCTCAATATAGCACTACGATGTGTAGTCCGGGGTTTCAAATCCTCAGGATATCATTTACAATCATTACTCACCTCAAACCGGTGAAATACCTAGCTCGCGACGCCTTTGCCCTCAAATCGGCATCCACGCGCATCGAATCTAATCAAAACCACAACGAATGTATCACAATATGCTAATGGAACAATATCCAATCGAAAACAATCAAAAAATATTAAAAATCTCGAAATTAGCAAAACCCGAGCCCCAGACCCACTTCTCAAATATCAAAAATTTTCACATTAATAGATTCCTTAACTTTTGACGAGTTCATACATACCAAGAACTCTCAAATCCGAGCTCAAATGACCCATCAAATCCCAATTTGACATACCAAAAACTCAATTCCAAGTTCTTCAATTTTAGGCTTAATTTCCATAAATTCCAAGGTTAATTTCACATAAAAATTGTGTTTTAAGATTATAGAACTCACCTCCAATCACACCCAATCGAAATCACCTTTAATTCCCGTCCAAAAGCTCTCAAGGTTGCTCAAAAATGGAGGAAAATACCCTAAGCTTGCGGCTGAAATTTTATTTTAAAATCCTTCTGCCTAGACCTCATTTTCGCTTCTGTGATACCTTTACCACTTCTGCGGTCACCGCTTCTACGGTATTTCTTCCGCTTCTGCGGAACTACACTATTGCGCTCAGAACCGCTTCTACGGACGCCGCATATGCAGACCACCATCCGCTTCTGCAGAAGTCCTCCCATGACCACGAATTTGCACCTGTGACTCCCTTACGGCATCTGCGGTCCCTTTTCCGTAGATGCAGAAATACCAGATACTAGCAATCTTCAGAAATGCAACAAGTCCAAATTTATCCCGATGGCCATCCGAAATCACCCCAAGGCTCCCAGAACCTCAACCAAAAGTGCCAACCCATCCTAAAACATCATTCAAACTTGCTCCAATCATCAAAACACATCAAGAAACACTAAAATCATCGAATCTCACCGGATTCAAGCCTAAGTTTCTTCAAAACTTCCGAAATATGCTTTCGATCAAAAACTCAACCAAACGATGTCCGAATGACCTGAAACTTTAAAAACACATCCCAAATCACTTAACGAAGCTAAAAAAACTCTCGAAATTCCATTTCGACCCTCGAATGAAAATCTCACCTATGAACCGGAATTCGTCAAAATACTAACTTCGCCAATTCAAGCCTAATTCCACATTGGACCTCCAAAAGCACTTCCGATCACGCTCCTAAGTCACAAATCATCTAACAAAGCTAACCAAATCATAAAAACTCCGATTCGAGTATATACAAATAAGTCAACTCTCGGTCAAACCTTTCAAATTCTAAGCTTTCTACTGAAACAGTTCTTTTAAATTCATTCCAAATTTTCCTGAAAACCAAAACTAACGATTTAAATTTGTCATAGTACATAACATGGGGCAATTCATGCCTGAGAATTGACGATCAAAGTGCAAAAGTTCAAAACGACCGCTTGGTTGTTACAGTATCTTTCTGATATTCTTATTGGTATATTCTACGGTTCCGTTCATCTGAGGTCTGTAGGCTGTAGAATTCTATAGTTTGATATTGAAGGTTTCACACATGGCCTTCATCAGGTCACTATTGAGGTTGGAGCCGTTACTGGTGATGATTGACTCTAGAATCCCAAATAAACAAACGATGCGGTCGCGAACAAAGTCAGCCATAACTTTCTCAGTCACTACTTTGTGAGATGCTGCTTCGACCCATTTGGTGAAATAGTTGATTGCTACTAGGATGAACCTATGTCCGTTGGATGCGGCAGGTTCGATTGGTCCGATAACATCTATTCCCCAAGCGGTGAAAGGTCATGCTAAGCTCATTGCATTAAGCTTATTGGGAGGTACCTTTATTGTGTCTGCATGTATCTAACAGTGGCAACATTTTCAAACATTGTGGATGCAGTACGTTTCCATAGTCATCCAAAAGTAACCAGCTCGAAGTATCTTCTTTACAAAGACAAAACTGTTCATATGTAGACCACATGTCCTAGCATGAATTTCCTCTAGTAGCTTGGATGCTTCATTTGCATCGGCATATCATAATAATCCTAAATCGGGAGTCCTCCTATAAAGGATTCCTCAGCTGTAAAAGAAGTTGTTGGACAATCTTCGAAGTATGCATTTCTGAGTAGGACTTGCAAGCTCTGGGTACTTTCTATTTGCCAAATATTCCTTGATATCATGAAACCAAGGCTTTTTGTCTACTTCTTCTTCGACATGAGCACAGTAAGCTGGTCGATCATGGATCTTTATTGGAATGGGATCAATGAAGTTTTTGTCTAGATGTTGTATCATGGACGACAGGGTAGCCAACACATCGACAAACTCATTCTAGATTCTGGGAACATGTTGGAGTTCCATCTTTGTGAACCTTTTTCTCAATTCTTGCACGTGGTGCAGATACGGGAGTATCTTTGAGTTCTTGGTTTCCCATTCACTTCATACGTGATGTATAAGCAAATTTGAATCTCCAATTACTAGCAATTCTTGAATGTTCATGTCAATAGCCATCTTGAGCCCTAAGATGCAGGCTTCGTACTCGGCCATATTGTTAGTGCACGGGAACCTGAGTTTGGCAGACACCGGATAATGCTGACCGATTTCTGATACTAGAACTGCTCCTATGCCAACTCCGTTGAAATTTACTGCTCCATCAAAAAAAATTCTCCAACCATCGTAGGATTTCGCAATGTCTTCTTCTACGAATGATACCTCTTCACCAGGAAAATACGTCTTTAGGGGTTTGTATTCTCAATCCACGAGGTTTTCGGCAAGGTTATCTGCTAGTGTCTGTCCCTTGATTGCTTTTTGAGTCACGTAGATAATGTCGAATTCACTCAACAGGATTTGCCACTTGGCGAGCTTGCCAGTGGGAATGGGCTTCTGAAAGATGTACTTCAAAGGATCCATCTTTGATATGAGATATGTAGTATAGACACAGAAGTAGTGTCTCTGCTTCTAGGCCACTCAAGTTAGAGCACAGCAGGTGCGCTCCAACAGAGAATACCGGGCCTCGTACAGAGTGATCTTCTTGCTGAGATAATAGATGGCCTGCTCTTTCTTCTCTGTTTCATCATACTGCCCTAGGACGCAATCGAAGGCACCATCTAACACTCCGATGTAGAGTAACAGAGGTTTACCTAGTTCAGGTGAGACTAAGACTGGTGGCGTTGACAAGTATTCCTTGATTCTTTAAAATCTTTCTGGCAGTCATCAGTCCATTCAGTGGTGGCATCCTTCTTCAACAGCTTGAAAATTGGCTCACAGATAACTGTAGATTGGGCTACGAACCGGCTGATGTAGTTAAGTCTCCCCAAGAAACTCATTGCCTCCTTCTTGTTCCTTGGTGGTGGAAATTCTTGAATGGCTTTGATCTTTTATGGATCCAGTTCTATCCCCCGGTGACTCACAATAAACCCAAGCAATTTTCTAGCTGGAACCCCAAATGCACACTTTGCGGGATTCAGCTTTAGGTTGTACCTTCATAGTCTATTGAAAAACATCCTCAAATCTTCCATGTGATCAGTCTTTGACTTAATTATGACATCATCCACGTACATCTCGATCTCTTTGTGTATCATATCGTGAAAAATGGTAGTCATGTCCCTCATGTAGGTGGCCCCTGCATTCTTTAACCCATATGACATCATCTTGTAGCAGTACATTCCCCACGGTGTAATGAAAGCCATTTTCTCAGCATCCTCTTTGTCCATCCAGATCTGGTGATAGACAGAGAAACAATCCACGAATGATTGCAGTTCATGTTTGGCGAAATTGTCGATCAGAATGTGTATGTTCGGCAAGGGAAAGTCATCTTTCGGACTGGCCCAATTGAGATCCTGGTAGTCGACAAAGACTCTAACCTTCCCGTCCTTCGTCGGTACTGGTACAATTTTAGCTAACCATGTCATGTATTCTACTACCCTGAGAACTTTAGCTTTGACCTACTTGGTGACTTCTTCCTTGATTTCAAGCTCATATCTGGTTTAAACTTTATGAGCTTCTATTTTATCGGTGGACATGCCAGATTAGTCGGCAATTTGTGTGCCACAATAGATGTACTCAGCCCAGTCATGTTGTTGTACGACCAGGCGAATACGTCCTCATATTCTCTTAGAAACTCTGTGTGTTCCTTCTTTTCCGATGACGATAAGTGAACACTGATTCGTATTTCTTTGATGTTTTCTGCATTTCCCAAGTTAACAATCTCAGTCTAATCCAAGTTGGACTTTGGCCTATTTTTAAAATTCTTGACTTCCTTAACGATCTCTTATGGTATGTCATCTTCCTCTAAGTCTATGTCTGTTTATTACGTTGTCTCATTGCATGTCGAAGTCATTGGTTCATCAAGAAAGTAATAGTAATGTTGTATAAATAAAGTAATGAGATAAAATAATAAGAGTAAGATTTAAAAACCGAAATGCTTTGATAAATTCCATAACTGTTTTTGACATTGGAGCTCTTTCTTATGAAATTAAAAACGCGAAAGGAAAGTCAACTAGTAAAATAAAAATAGTGCATGATGCTTGTTCAGCCTTGCTACCCCGAGGCTCGCTGAGCTCTGGTGGTTCTGACAGTCCAGTTATTGAGGTATGCTTCTTTGCTTACAGCCTGTATGGAAGGGCCTTCCTCCCCCTTCTCCTCGAAAATGGCACAGTAGTCCATGTCATCATCTTCCAAGAACAAATTCCTCACTGCTGCAAGTGCTTCCTCTTCTTCTATCCTATAGATAATATCGGCCGGTTGGAAAGTCTACTCCAAGAGGGGTATTGGCTGCTCCAATGGGTAGTAACGACCGCGCCATGCTGGCGACCAGTCGATGAATTCTTTCCAGGTATACTCATACCCCAATCCGAAGGTGGTGCCGTGTTTCTTGAGCTTGATGGGCTTAGCGATTCCTTGGAGATTATTGCTAGGTTCATATCTGCTCCAGTTCAATATGTTTTCAATTTTGTTATCCCACCACTTATCCTTATCAACGGCGTTGACTCGCTCAATATTGTGGTAAGTTTCACCGCCTATCCTTCTTTTGCCTCCTATTGTTGGGATAGTCTGGCGACTGTATATGGGATTGCTACCGTCGCCGTGAATGATCACCTCTTGGTGGTTCCACTCAAACTTCACTACCTGATGTAGTATTGATGCTATAGCCCCAGTGGCATGAATCCATGGTCGTCCCAACAACAAATTGTAAGATGATGGCACATCTATCACTTGAAAATCAACATCGAACCAAGTAGGCCCCATTTCCAAACACAAGCTAATTTCCCCAATAGTGGACCTTTGGGATCCATCGAAAGATTTGACGTTGATGGACCCGTCCTTGATCTCATGCAACCCCTTTCCTAATATCCTGAGTGTCACCAACGGATAAATGTTGAGGCTAGACCCTCCATCAATCAGGATCCTAGTGATAAAATAATCTTCGCACTGCACGGTGATGTGCAATGCCTTGTTGTGACTCAACCTCTCTGGTCGAAGCTCATCTTCGTGAAATGTGATCTTGTGACTTTCCAATACCTAGCCTACCATGTTAGCCATCTCTCCACCGGTGATGTTACTTGGTACATATGCCTCACTCAGCACTCTTAGCAAAGCATTCTTATGTGCGTCAGAACTTTGTAGCAAAGAAAAGATAGAAATCTGTGCTGGTGTTTTGTTCAGATGATCAATGACTGAGTACTCTTTGGCTTGTATCTTTCTCCAGAGATCGTCGGGCCCAGTTTCAGTGATGGTTAGCCGACTAGAGGCCTGTTTTCTTGATTCGACTAAATGCTCCAGGGTATAAACCCTGCCGGTTCTTGTCATACCTTGTGCCGCAATGGCTTCCCCGAACTTGACCTTCCCTTTTCTTCTGGCTTCGGCTGCGTAGTCCCAAGGTATGGCATTTATGTGGAATGGTGTTACTGCCGACATTGCCACTGGAATTGGCATGACTATCTTTACTCTGAAAGGAGCAGACCCCTCAGGCGATAAAACTACAATTTCAAAGGGTGCAGGTGCGCTTGCTGGTGACACAAACTCAACCTCAATCGGCTGTGGCATCTTTTCAGAAGATGGTGCTTCAAACTCGAGTGGCATGGGCATGTTTACCTCAGCGTCCCAAGAAGGCTCAATCTGGACCACAATCGGATTAGGGGTGACTACTGGCTTCTTTGGATCATCGCATCATATGATTAAACCGATTGATCCCTTGGGGTCCCAGTCATCCTCTATCTCGATCATGTGAACACCTCCGCTCTTGTGGTCTGGCAGAGGGTTATTGTGGACATTCGGAGCAGGTTCCTTTGTTATAATGATCTTGTTATCAATCAAAGTCCAGATCCTATTTTTCATAGAGCGGCATTCATTAATGGTATGTCATTTCATGCCGAAATGGTATGCACAGGATTTGTTTGGATTGACCCACTGAGAAGGGTTTTCGGAGGTTATAGCAGGGATATGGGTGACATAACCAACAACTTTTAGTCTCAATCGGTTCAGCAATGGTGGTATACTGTTTGGGAGGCCTGTAGTCAAAATTTGGTTGAGATCTAGGGAAATTTTGATGTGGGGGAGGTGATTGATAGTGGGATGGTTGGGTATTGTAGGCTTGGTAAACATGTGTTAGTTAGGAGTATTTGGGTAAAGTGGGCTGATATGCGGGAGGTGGAGAAGACTGATATGTGGGTTGTGGAGTATGGTAAGAGGGTGAGTGTTCTTGGTAATTCGGAGTAGGTTGATAGGTGAGTGGAGGCATTGGATAGGTTTGGCATTTGATAGGGGATTTGGTCCTCCGTGCAATCATTACAGCACCTACATCCCTTTTCTTGGACGTATCACCAGACTGTAAAGGCTTATTGTTAGCTTGCAAGGCTTCAAAGTTCGTAACCATACCACTCTTGATGCCTTCTTCGATTATTTCTCCTAACTTGATAATGTCAGAAAATTTGTGGCCTTCGATGATCATCGGTCTCTCATAATATTGTGGGTCTTGGGATAGAATGAAGAATTTGTTCATTTTCTCTTCTTCCAAAGTAGGCCTAACCTTAGTAGCTTCTGATCTCCATCGAGTAGCATACTCACGGAAGGTCTCTGCGGGTTTCTTCTTCGAGTTTTGAATATAGAACATATCTGGTGCATTCTCTATGTTGAACCTGAATCTGTCCATAAAATCAGACGTCATGCTTACCTAGTTCGGCCACTTCTTTGGATCTTTGCTAATGTACTAAGATAAAACATCTCCCTTCAAGCTCCTTATGAAAAGCGTCATGCGAATTTTCTCGTCTCTTCCACTTCGACCACCTTGTCACAATACGTTCTCAAATGGACCCTAGGATCCCCTGTACCATCGAACATTTCAAACTTAGGAGGTTTGTAACCCTCGGGGAGTTCGACATCGAGCTGTATGAAAAGATCTTCATAGTTTAGCCCCTCAATTTCCTTACTACCGTCATTGCCTTGAATTCGGCTTGTCAACTTTTTAAGCTCTTCAGCCAGATTTCTGATGAGCAAGTCCTTATCATCGGACTTGGGCGTGCTTAAGATGGGCTGGGTGGAGTGCGACACAGTTTCCACGTAGTTGGGGGTATTATGTTAGGTGTGGAAGTGGTTGTTTGTGGAGTTTTGAAGTTCTGGGATGCGTGGTGGGTGTTATTTGAGGTATGGCAGGTATTGCAGTGGCGGTGAGGAGCTGGATAGTCTTGTTGCTTTGGGATGTTTTGCGGAGGTACATGATTCTGAGTATTTGGGAAAGTAACTTCTAGAGTTGTAAGGGAAAATGATAGATTTTCCAGATTCCGGACTTGATCAAGTTCTTCCTAAAATTTTAATAGCTTTTATTCTAGTTGTGATGCATTTCCCTGGGGATCAAAGTACCATGAGTGACCTCTACCCGTTCAGTTGAGTTGTTCGAATCTTCCATTTTTCCTTTATTTTTGTGTTTGATAGGACTGGTAGGAGGAGTAGGTGGAGGGCCCCTATATCTCGTAAAATATAACGATGTTTCCAGAGTTTATGAACTAACCTTTGGGGAGGGGAATAAACAAAAAGTAAAAACAAAAGGTAACAAGTCAGTGAGGATCATTAGAAAAATGTGGCAATATTTAAACACATAGCGCAAGAGTGTAAACGTGTCCTAATTTGGGGACCACTTTGTTCCCGAGGTAGGCCTAGCAACAAGTTGATTTGGAGAACTTAGAATGCTAAATGTCTGATTTAATTGATAAAAAGTAGACGAATCCCAAATCGACACTAAATAAAAAAAAATAAAAGTTGCTAGTAGTCATTGGCCTTATTACATTTTATGAAGCGGAAATGGAAATTCCTATCTATTTGGTCCTAGAGGGACCTTCCCCAGACTCGGCATCATTGGTTCCATCGAACAGCTTCCCTAGCTCACGCAGTCCTAGTAGCATGTAAGCTCTGGCCAGATGCCCGCCTTCATTTCCTTCAGCAGTCAGGCAGTCTTCGACCCTCTTCAAAAACTTCTTTTCCCACTCTACTATACCGCGCTCCATATAGACCAATCGTTTGTTGGCGCTGATAGTCATATCCTTGCACTTTTCAACTAGTTTTTGATTAGCTTCTTGTATCTCATAGTGCTCGCTTTTGCAGTCTCAGATTCTCTTGCGCAGTTGGTTATACTTGGCCTGTGCTTCGACCTTTTCATCTATGGCCCTGTTACCTCGAATGAATCCAGGCTGGCCCAGACCGCTATGATTATCCTCCAACTAGCCCAAATGATAGGGAGCACAACATGCATGGTATCTGTCTGGTTCAATGGTATCCTTTCCCAAGACAATCTTGCAGTGCCACATGTGCTGATCCTGGCACCTGTACGAACTATCGTCATTCTGGAAGTCAGCCCGAAAGTGACTCATCTTGTCGACTCAGGGTATAACATGTTTCCTGTCCGCTTTCCTGATAAATCGAAGAGTTACATAAGGGTACGTTCATCTTAAGACAATTAGTATCAGGAAAGGTGCGTCCCTGGACCGGACGATGAACTCCTCGGTTGGGAACCATTCGAACATCCATTGTACCTGGTCCTCAGTCAAATTTTTGAAGAGTTCGACCCATTCTCTAGCATTCTCCAGTTTGGCGAACATGTTGGCATGTAATTCATTCGCTTTGGGTGATAAAAAGCGATATGATCATCCTAGTCCCTTCGATGGATTTCTTGTCGGTACTCACCCTTTTGGAGATGTCCCACGAGCCAAAGTTGAAGTAGCAGATTACAACCCTCAAAGTTTTTGGATCCTTGTTGACACCTTTCTAGGCCTCGGTATACGCAATGATCATTGGTAAGAGACTGAATGGTTTTCCATCAATTCCCTCCATTAGAGTTTCAGTGACCATATCCAGCCTGGTATGGATCCTTGCTTTCTTCATTGGAAGCACTATCATCCCCAAGAAGCAGAACATGAAGACAAATACCCTCCAATAAATATGCCCCAATGACGTAAGGTTGAACTCATCATGATAAGTACAGTAAGATTTGTTGTGACCGTACCTCTCGTACAAATAATCAAAGGGAATGTACGACTCTTTCAAACATGTCAAGTATGGATTCTTCTTTAGACCCATCATTTTGAGAAAACCTCTACCCTTGCGATTTTCTGGCATTAACAAACCCGGAGTTTCCCATGGCATACCAGCCAGTCCTTCTACTTCCTCTAGCAGGGGTGTCATCTCAATGTGCCCGAAGCAAAAAATAGACCTATCACAATCCTAGAACAAAGTAGCAGCTTCTATGTTCTTGTTGTTGGGTTGAATTTCCAAAAGGGAGGGTAGGTTCCCCAAATATTTTCGGATGAGAGTCTGATCACTGGAGTGAAAATCCTTCCACCAGCTTAGCAGTTTGGGGCGGATGTTAATGACCATGCCGAATTTGAGGACTTTGTGCATCATGTTTCTGCAAGACAAAGGGTTAGGCCCTTACCCCCACCAGACTCGACTATTAAATATCAATAGCATAGCAGCATTTAGTTCTCTAAATAAATGAACAAAACATGGAAGTGTCTGTTTGGGTTTTTGGGGAAACACAGTGGACTTTGGACAAGGCTATCTTAAAGAGTCATTATGCGGACAACATAACTGACATGGATAGGTTTGACCATGATGCATGCACAATTAAACAGAGTAGGGTTTCTATTGGGTTTTAGACTGGTACCCTTTAGTGGACAACTCAAGAGGGAAAGGCGCGGAATCGTCGACTACACCATTGACAGACTGGTTTTACCGCAAATATGCCTTTGCCAGATTTAAGGGGTGATAATTTCGGAAGAGCACAACCACTTATTATAAGCGTTGCTATGGTATATTGTTTGGCACGAGTGGAATATGATGTTGAAAACATGCAGTTGCAATAATTAAAACAAGTTGTCATGCACTTGCACGTTCATAAAGTAATAATTACAATAATTTAAAATGGTAATAAAGGAATGCAGTAAAGGAAAGTAGTAAAAGAAACAAAGGAAAGAAACAAAAGACAAGTCAGTTTTGTGGTAGAAGAGAGAATTAATGCTTAAAGGGATTAAACAAACAAAGGCACATAAAAAAAATGTAAAGTCACAGTAATAGCTTGAAATGGTAAAAGCCTAAAAGAAAATCCCCAGCAGAGTCGCCATGCTATCGCGCCCCCTTTTTCTTCTCAAAATCGGGTTTATGACATTTGGAAGACAACTCGTTCCTTTTTGGGAATTGGGTTATGAATTGAAGATTCGCCACCTAATGATTTAAGTGCATTAGGACACTAAGAAGGGTTTGATTTAAGTAACCAGAGATTGGGTAAGGGCTTGAAATTATCCCGAGGGGAAGGTGTTGGGCACCCCTCAGGATCCAATAGTGTGGTTCCCGGCCAAACTATTATTGTAAATTAAGTGCAAATAATACATAGGCAAATAAAACTTCAAGTAATTGGGGATTTTCACATAACGGTTACAAATAAGCAAAAGTTAGAAAGAACGAAAAGGGGACAGATTATTCTTAGAGAAATAGTTTAAGATTTGGAAAAGAAGCAAAGAATCAAAGAAACAAAGGGAAGGGGATCCTAGGTTAATAAATAATATGGATGGCCCCACACAACATCCAGTAATCACTCCTCAGTGAGGGGCTACACGTGATGTTATCGTATGGTCATCATATCCATATCTACCCTTTCCCAACCCGTCAAGGTATTAAAGTGTGGAATGGTCTTCTTTACTTATTGCATGCTATTACCCACTCCAATCCTATCAGTCCCGGAGGCAGTTAGGACTACTAATCCTATAGGGAAGGGATATTGGGCTTGTTAATAGTTTCAAAGGCAAAAACTCTAAGGCGACACACAAAAACACGTATAGCAAGTTGGGGGAAAACACATAAACAAGTGAAGGGATCATATAGACCTCTTTTAAACAAAACAAAAACACAAAATTTAGCATGACTTACACATACTGCTTAAGGTCTAATTAAACTTAAAGGTTGAGGCAGACTAATTTATTACAAAGTTTAGATAAGAAACCCGAATCAGGCCTGCCTGCTGGTTGTAGCTAACAAAATTTGTTTCAGCTTATAATTTTAGCCCTAAGGCTTGCCTAGGTATTGGACGAGGGTCCTATAGACATGATATCTACTGATTTTATAAACAATCAAATAAACTGAATACATACTGATTTGAGAAAGTCATGAGTTATTAAAGAAAGCAAGTTTTAGCAAGAGATAATAAGTTTTGCAAATGATGGTCGGCATTATTACTAGTTTTAGACTTATAAGCGAGTGAAGCGATTCAGACTTGATTAACAACTCCTATAGACATGCTTTCTATGTGTGTTGATTTTAAACTCCTTTTAACAGACACGGTAAAGTGCAGAAAACCTATAAGCATGATATCTAGGTGCTGAATTTCATTTATAGCCTATGAACATGATATCTAATTGCAGTTGACTGATTAAGATCTATTAACATTATTGCCTGGTGATGAATGTATATGCAAAATTTAGAAAGACCTATAGGTATATTTTCTATGTGCATATACATGACTCAAATTTCCAGGTAATTATAGACATGGTATCTATATGTGAAATGCAGAAATTCAGAAATAACCTATAGGTAGGATATCTATATGAGAGTGCAGAAATTCAGAAATAACTTATAGGCATGATATCTATATGAGAGTGCATAAATTCAGAAATAACTTATAGGCATGATATCTATATGAGAGTGCAGAAATTCAAAAAATACACATATAGGAAAGTTATCTAGATGAGAGTGCAAAAATTCAGAAAATACACCTATAGGCATGATATCTATATGAGAGTGCAGAAATTCAGAAAATACACCTATAGGCAGGATATCTATATGAGAGTGGCAGAAATTCAGAAACTACAACTATAGGAAAGTTATCTACCCTTTACATACATAGTTATCCCTCCCCTTTTCACTAGCCATCCGCAAGAGTTTATTACAAAATTGTTACAGCCCAGAATGAAAATAGAAAAAAAAAATACATCAGAAATTAAAAAGTACAACAAAGGAGAGCCTGATTCAGACTTTCTGTCTGAAATATGAAGTAAACCAACTCCAATGAGATCATGATCCAAAACCTTTCTCCTATTTGGGATGTGTCAGAGTTCCCTAAGAGCCTCATATGGACTTCGGGCAGTGCTTACACCCAAATGTATCACCAAATTAAGACATAGTGCAGTGTGGAAGGACCAGCTCTCAAGTGTTCAAGTTTAGAGGGAACTCAAGATCCCAAGGCAAGGCTCACAAGAGGCGGGCAGAACTTAGGGACTAAGAGAGAGTGCAAGTGCAAGAATAGAGTGCTAAAAGGGGGAAAGGAAAAGGTAAACAAATCAAACTAGTGTACATATGGGTATAGGGGAGGTCGTAAAAAATCAAAGATAGGCTGGTAGGCATACCCAGCAATGGGAAATGCTGGCACACCCATAAGCCTGTTAGAACACACTGTTTAGAGATTCGGATCCCAAAGGATCAGGTTTAATTCATGGACAATAACCTACATATTGCCATGTCTTAAACCATATGCTCAAACACATGAGGGGTTAGGGAACAGGGATTCATAACATAAACAAATAGAAAGAAAACAACATGCTAGTTGAAACATTGAGTTCCAGAGAAACAACAAATAGACATGGATACACAAACTATAAATAAACACATTATTGTGATGATGAAGCTTAAATCAGGACATGTAAGTTTCAAAGAAACAAGTAGAGAAAACAGTAGGTATTGTAAACAGGCCACAGTAAAGACAAGAAGAGAGAATATTATTGTGTATAAGTGTAAGTTATGAAGACTGTGTCTGTTCTTGTGAAAGACTTAGGGTATTTATAGTTGAAAGTAGGTGGTGAAATAAGATAAAAATCACAGTAGTATGTTAATTTAAGAACTCAAAATAAATCAATTATAGAATCAAGGAAGTACTCCCATTAGTTAAGGGAATCAAAATCAAACGAAAAGATTCAGCACCATATAAGGCAAGAAGAAAAAATCAGTGCACGATTAAATATGGAAGGAGTCAAGGTTCAGTATGCATATAGTAGTCAATTAGGACCAAATTCAGGAAAATTTCAATTAAGAAAAGGCTCAGTAGAACAAGGTACCATATCAAATATGGTAACAAAATCAGATAATTTAAACAGACGAGTAGAATTCTAGGGCTTTGAAAGAAAGTCTTTCAATGACCAACAATCAAGGAAAATCAGAATCAATCATGTGAAGTCATGATTCTGTATTCTCAACATATAAATAGGGGCGAATGAACAAGAGTAGCAAAAAAAAGTCAGCCATATAGACAGAAGGGAACAAGAGATGAGAAAACACAATTATTCAGATATGGTGTAAATAGGCTAAGATTCAGTAGGACATATTCGAAGCATGGTGACCACGAGACATTAACAAGAATCACGTAAATAGGCTAGCACATAGAACCAAGGCAAAGCAGGTCAGGCTAACACACATAATCAAAGCGAAGAAACATGATAATACATAGAGATAAGGCAAAGAAAATCAAGCTAACACATATAATCAAAGCAAAGAAACATGCTAACACATAGAACCAGAGTAAAGAAATCATGGTAACACACATAACCAAAACGAAGAAAAATCTTTAGAAATTAGGGTTTTAGTAGAGTCAAGCTAAAATAACAGCGGGAGCTTAAAATCGGTCAGAATAAACAAGGAAAAGGTTTAATCATAAATAAATCGGTTGAAACGTGCGTAAAAGAACTCCAAGAAACCCTAGTTTTCTCAAAGAAAGTGAAAATGGTTCAAAGTAGATGATCTTTCAGAATAAGTAGAACATGGAAGAAAACATGCTTACAGCATGAAAATAACACCGTTTTGAGAGATTCAGGAGAGAGTTAGGGTTTCAAAAGGAAACCCTAATAGAAGTTGAAAGAACCTGTTGAAACTTCACCGATCGTGACTTATAGGGTATGATTTGCCCAAAATCACACCGGACAACCCATAAGTAATAGAACCAGAAACCCTAGGTCCAAATCAACACAGACTAAGATCCTCGAAGGCCCTAGAGGTATTGAGCAAGGCGATGAGAGGCCCATAGAAGACTTGGGGTTAAAAGGAGGTGGCCAGAGATGGCTGGAGAAGGAGACGATTTGACGAAGTTTAGGGATAGGTCTTGAGAGAGGAGAGAAGAGGAGAGCATCTGAAGGCAAATTCTTTGGTAAAATGGTTTAGGGTTGGGGTCGTTTAGAAATTAAAAAGAAAAGGAGTTGTTTGGACCGTTAATCTGGGAGATCAACGGTCAGGATTAAAATAGGTAGGTTGGTTTCGGGTTTTGGGTAAGGGTCAATGGGGGTGTGGGTAGGGTTTTTTAATTGTAAAATTGGGATGGAATTGGTCCGATTTTGGCCCCAATCGAAAGCCAATTATGGCTATAACTTAAATAGCCAATTTTCCCATATTTAATTTATAAAAAATGGTAAACTAATTTCTGAAAACAAATTAAAAGGTACTAAATTTATTAATAATATATAAATATTAAATTAAAAATAGTGGAACCAATTTTATAATTATAAACGCAATTAAATCATAAAATAGGCTAATATTGCAATTATATGCAATTTAACTTTTAAAATACTAAATAAATTTGTAAAAAATGTGCAAAAATCATACTAGCCATATTTTGATATAAATATGAGAATCCAATAAAATAATTACAAAAATGCCAATTTTGGGAATACTTATTATTATTTTTTTGTTGATACAATAGGGTAGTAAAATTTATTTTAAAAATCTTAAAAATTGAGAAAAAATAATAGGATCTTGGGAAATAGTTATATGTGTTTATATATTCTATTTCAAAGATATTTTTCATATAAAAATATACAGAAAAAAATTGGATATCAACACATTGTATTCCAGACGGTTTTTGTATCGTATTGCTTCTTAGAAATTGCTCATCCACCCTTGACACCAGGTTCTGGGATGTCTATAGGTTTATTCACAATTTTAAAAAAGTTTTTAACTCTTTCATTATTAATTTAGTGTAATTTACTATATGTTATTTAAACGTATAAAAGAAGGGATTTCGGAAATATTTAAAACGATAATTTAGTTAAGTATTTTGGTTGGCTTGCTTGACAGAGGTGTTCGACGCCATCACCACCCTTAGTGAATTTTGGGTCGTGACAACATGGTATCAAAGCACTAGGTTCCCTTAGGTCTCACGAGCCATGAGCGAGTCTAGTAGAGTCTTGCGGATCGGTACGGAGATGTTTGTACTTATCTTTGAGAGGCTACGGGGCTGTTAGGAGCCCTTTCCTTCTTGATTCCTCATCGTGCGGTTTGATTCCTTTGAGGTTTATGCCTTTATTTTCTTCCTATTCAATCTTATGCGACGTGAACTGCTTGCTATCAATTGGGAATTGAGGAAATTGTAATGGTACTACAGATTTGGTGCGGGATGTTCCTCCCTGCGTATTTGATTGGGCTATTGTCATCGCCTTGCGGAAGGCCATTCTGTCGTTTCTACTCAGTATCAGTATTACCTAAGGTTTTGAGATTTGACTTTAATTATTATGACAATTCGTGTGTTGCTATCGCACAGTATTGGTGTAATGGTAGGATGCTTGTCTATGTGTTGAAACAGTGAATGACTTGGAAGGATGTTTACTCAATGCAAGATTTAGAGATTCTGAATTTTATTTTCGGTGAAGGAGAGGAAATCGGGCTATAAATGTTCAAGTTTGGTTTGATGGAGTAACAAGAGTTGGTATTTTCGAGCGTGGTGGAATTTTCATCTATGATGCGGTGTCCTTGTCCTTGTTGAATACGTTACATTCGTTGGTGTTGTGGTTTTCTTCAATTTGCCTTTGGGTCAGAGTAGCATATGGGTTCTGTGGTAGGATGACTACACTCCTTGAGAAAAGTTTAGAGTGATTTTGGATTCATGGTGGACAATGATTAGGTTTACGAGCTTAATTTGAAATATTGGCTAGCTTAACGGTGGGAAATTTGATATGACGGAAAGGAGCTTCTTGATATGAAGGAGGATACAACATAACTTTTAATTGGAAGATATTGTCTCACATTTAGTTGATGTCCACGAGGAGTGAATGTACTTGTGCAGCCAGTGAATGAGCACGGGCTCAGGTGGGTTATGCCCTATGAGCAGGTCAGCAGTCGTATGGTTGGTGAAGCTCCTACGAAGGATTTTACTGTCTATTCGGTAAGAGATCTAATATGTGAATGTTCTAGAGATTCAGAGTGTTCATGAAATTCTAACGAAGGATTCCAAGGAATATGGAGGTTTAGTTACCCAATGTCATGTCAATAAGCGATAAAGAATCTTGGTGGGTTTCAGAGTTGTGTAATTGTGGCTTCAAGCTAAGTGGGAGAGTCTCACCGCCTATGGTTGGATTGCTTGGTCATCTATTTGTGAGATTTCTGGTTATTAGCATATTGATGTGTTATTTCAGCTAATGGAAAAGAACATAAGAGGTAATTTTAGCAAAGGAATTGTTAAAGGTGTGTTATGGTTGGCCTTATTGACTCATGTTCAGACTTGGGGAAAGATTCAGGATTTATGCCTCGTATAGATGCGGGTTTCAAGGAAAGTGATTCGGCTGGGTGCGTCATCGAGAGGGTGTTCATGAGCTAGAAGATTCATAGAGTTGATTATATTCGGGACCAAGTCATAGTGGGTGGATCTCAACAACGATCCTAGTGGATTAGAAAGTTGAAGTGTGATGTCTAATGATTTCGTGCCCATAAGTGTGGTTAAGAATCAAGCTTTTGCAACAAATTATGAAAAGAGGTTTGGAATGTTCTATGATATCTTCGGCTTGAAGTGTAACACTTGGGGGAATGAGATAAAAATGATTCCGGATTTGTAAAGGAATTATTAGAATTGATTTACCAATTGAGATGCAAATATGCGCACAAGGAAGGTATGAGGTGGTTCGTGGGATTTGAGATAGCATGGTCTCAGTTTACAAGGCCACACGGGACGAGTATAGATTGATTTTGTTATGTGTTGAATGAAGTTATTGTTATTTCTTAGACAATTGAGGGATAAGTTAGAAGAAGTAGATTTGGTTAACCATGATTGAATTCGTATGATGGTGGGAATAACTAGTTCCTTTAATGTGATTAAGTTATGCAAGTGATTTGTGATGGTACGTGTGAGGCTTGTCAGCCGCCGTAATTAATTTTATTCAGAAGTATTCTAGTGTTATGGCCTGTTATGTGTAGGCGGATCCCGAAATGGCTATGGTGGATTAGATCACTATTTGAAGATTCATATATTCTATGGTTATGAGAATTCACTTATGTGTTTCTATGGTTTTCTTGAAATGAGTTAAGTGGAAAATTTCTATGTGATGAAGTATTAATGTATTAGTGGTTCTAGAGTTATGATGAAAATCTTGTTCTATCGTATATTTGCATGTTGGGTGAAGTGAGTGGTATGGAATTTGAAGTGAGGATCAAGGTTGTGGTTCGTTGTTGAAAAGGAAGTCACGAGCTTGGATGAGTAGTAAAGGGATTTGAATGTTTAGAGTAAGCTGGCATTGTCTTCAGCATCACCTGAGATCGGTGTTTTGCGAAAAAGACTTTGCATCCTGGTTATGGATTCTTGATCGCTTTTCAGCATTAGTACGGTTGGTGTTCAGGATGTGAAGACTTGTTATCTGTTACGAAAGATCGTTAGAGTATGCCCCACAAGAATATTGTCTAAGTGGGGCATGTAGTCACTTGATTGATTGAAGAATTAACCAAGTATGAAGATTGTGGTGACATTGTTAATTTGAGAATTAATGCCTAGAGGGCACTTGGCTTATTGTCACACCTCCTTTTTTACACACCACCCGACGGAGGCGGTATATAAGGGAGTTTTTCTAATTAAAGTGACATTATTCAAAATGGAATTATTTTATTTATCAGAGTTGCCATTGTGACGACCTGGCGGGCCGTCTTAAGAATTAACGCCTCGATCCCCTATTAACTGCTTCCCCTAAGTTCAATTCTGCTATTTTGGTTTGCCGGGACGTTCAGTGTTGAGTTGCGAAGAGTTTTGGGACACTTAATCCCTAAATGAGAGCTAGTGTTGAAAAGTGGTATGTAGTCGGAACAATATGAAGACGACCTCGGAATGGAAATACGATGGTTCCGTTAGCTCCGTTAGATGATTTCAGGGTTGGGACCATGTCCGAAATGTATTTTGGAAGTCCGTAGCTCATTTAGGCTTGAAATGCTGAAAGTTAAAGTTTTAAAATTTCCGGTGCGATAGTGAGATTTTGATCCAAGGGTCGGAATGAAATTCTGGAAGCTGCAGTAGCTCCGTTATGTCAATTGGGATGTGTGTGCAAAATTTCATGTCATTCGGACGAGGTTTGATAGGCTTTTTGATCGAAAATGTCTTTAGAGTTCTTGAAATTCTTAGGCTTGAATTCAATGAAAAATAAGTATTCTGATGTTGTTTGTAGCGTCCCGAAGATTGGAACAAGTTTGAATGATGTTTTAGGATTGGTTCGCATATTTGGTTGAGGTCCTGAGGGCCTCAGGTGAGTTTCGGATGGTTAACGGATCATTTTGGGCTGTTTTGCAATAGTTGGTATCTGGTATCTGGTGTTATTCTTTGTGTCCGCGAGGGTCCTCTCACGTTCGCGAAGAAGGATTTGGCTTTTGGGAATTTGTTCATCCCGTTCGCGAAGAGAGCATCACGGACGCGAAGAAGAAGAAATTCTGTTGCGCAGGTCTTACTTCGGAGGATCATATCTCTCAGTCCATAATACATTTTGAGACTATTCAAAAACGAAATTTGTAGATGTTTAAATCTAGTTTCCAGAAACATATTTTATTAGTCATTTGGACATCTACAGCAAATGTTATGGCCATTATACTAGAGGCTGTCCGAGAATAGTTTGAAAAATAATTTTGGGCTTCGCGTTCGCAAAAAGTAAATTATGGACTTGAACATTTTGTTCTTTGCGTTCGCGAAGAGTAATTTTTGAACTCGAACTTTTTGTTCTTCGCGTTCGCGAGAGAGCCACGCGTTCGTGAAGAAGGAAAAAGCCTGGACAGAATATTAACTTCTGAAAGTGGGACTTCTCCCATTTTTCCATTTTTGACGATTTGGAGCTCGGGGAGAGGCGATTTTTGGGAGATTTTCAGAGAGATTACTCGAATCTATTACAAGTTTTGACATTAAATCCGTGAATTTAATTGGAAAATTTTAGAAAAACCCTTTAGAATAGAATTGATGATTTGAGGGTCGAAATATGTGATTTGGATAATTTTGGTATGGTTAGACTAGTAAGAGTGTGAGGTTTCTGGAAATATAAATTTTACCCAATTCCGAGACGTCGGCCCGAGGGGCATTTTGGTTATTTTACATAATTTTGCGTATTAACTTAGAATTTAATTATAAAATCAATTACTTGAAGTATTATTTACAATATGCAATTTAAATGAATAGATTTATGCCATTTGGAGTCGGATACTCGTGGCAAAAGCGTAATATCGGGTTGACTTGTATTTGTTCGAGGTAAGTGGCTTGTCTAACCTTGTGTGGACGACCTTTCCCCTTAGGATTTTTTATTTGGTATTTTGAGTGCCTTGTACGCGAGGTGACGAACGCGTACTTGAGCCAATTGTTGAAAATCCGATTTTCACTTAAGATATTAAGATTGAGTTTCTTTTATATTTGCTTTATTCTACTTGCAATTATAACCTGTGCTAGATTAGGAAAACATGTTTAGTTGATTTAACTTGCCTAATTGCTTAAGTTGCCTCGACTTTATTACATGAAGCATGCTAGACCAGTACTACCTGTTGCTTGTCTCTTGTACTTCATTTCTGTGTACCTTCTGGTTGTGATTGCGCATTTATATTGGGACTACATATGTGAGATTCTGGTAGCTCCCCCCTTTGTTTGTTTACTTTGGGATTGCGGGTTTGATTCCCGATAGATCCCCCCGAACTTTTACTTTGGGACTGCGGGTTAGATTCCCGATAGATCCCTTTGCACTTTTACTCTGGGACTGTGGGTTAGATTCCCGATAGATCCCCCTGAACTTTTACGTTGGGACTGCGGGTTAGATTCCCGATAGATCCCCCTGCACTTTTACTCTGGGATTGCGAGTTAAATTCCCGATAGATCCCCTTACACTTTTACTTTGGGACAGCGGGTTAGATTCTCGATAGATCCCCCTGCACATTAATAGTTGGACTACGGGACGATATCCCGGGAGATCCTTCAGATTTACACATATGATGGACTACGGGACGGTATCCTGGGAGATCCACTAGACAGTTGAGAAAAGGAATACAGGACGGTATCCTAGGAGATCCTCATTTTATCATTGGTTTGATTTGTACATACTCCGTGTTTATTCTGTTATTTGTATAGTTGTTATTGCCTTGTTTAATCTGTATATCCTCACCGCTGTACTCATTATTACCGTCAGTTTTCATATTGTTAATTCATATTATGTTGTTTGACCTCAGTAGGGCCCTGACCTTCCTCGTCACTAGCCAACCGAGGTTAGGCTTAGCACTTACTGAGTACCGCTGTGGTGTACTCATGCCCTTTCTGCGCATGTTTTTCATTTGCAGATCTAGGTACCTCTACTCAGGCGTACTATCATCGAGGCGGAGACTAGCGGAGACTTTGAGGTATATCTGCCACGTCCGCAGACCAGGAGTCTCTACTCTATTCCAGCTTTAGTAGTTAGTTTATCTATTCCTTTAGTTGTTTAAACATTCTGGAGTTAGTGCAGTGTTTTACGTTTCTATTAGCTTGTGGTTCCCGTGAGTTTTCGGGTTTTGGGATGAGATTGTAGACGCATTCTATTTTGAGTTGTATATGCCAAGTGGAACTTATATACATCGTTTCCTTCTAGATTTGCTTAGTTTAATTAAGCGATTCCGCAAGTTACATTAATTTCCGCATTGTTAGCCTTACCTAGTTGTAGGAACTAGGTGCCATCACGACATGTTCATGGAGGGTGAACTGGGATCGTGACAACCACTTGGAATAAATTATGGTGTCCCAAGTCACCGCTTTATTTTAAATCCCAAATCGAGGAAATTTTGACTTTTCTTTTTGAAGTCTGCGAACGAGAAATTCTAGATAAGAAATTCTGTTAACCCGGGAGAAGGTGTTAGGCATTTCCGGGTTCCGTGGTTCTAGCACGATCGCTTAGTGATTATTACTTGAATTGGTTGTTTAACTACTTATTTTTAAGACCTATGTGCAATAATCTTTTTACCGCATTCTAATTGCTTGAAATGTTCGTAATTAAAGAATTGAGTTACGCGTACTTATACTCTTTTCCTTTGGCGCGTAAAAAATTATATCATGCGAACGTGTCCACAATTAATAACGCTTTATTATTATTAATATTGTTGTGTCCAAAGTTGCGTGAACACATATCTTGATTTTAGTTTTGAAAATCATAATTATATCACGCGAACGTGTACACAATCACAATGACAGAGTAAAAAAGGGTCTAAAAGCATACTAACATATTCATAAGTTAATTTATCCTATCTATATCTGAGATGATGCTGCAAAGAATTTATGGAGGTTATGAGGGAAAGGTGTATAGGATTGGCTATTATTATACGTGATAGTAACATCCCCATTACAAGTTATTAACAAGCTAAAAGGCATTTTGCAATTATTAACAGTTATGGATCAAGCGGTAAGCTAGCCAAAGTCGGGGCATTTGCATCTATACCCGCTTTTTGTGCCACATTTTAACCTGTGCTCGTTTTGCAAAAAAAATTGCAAGCGTACTCGCTTTTTCACATAACTTCAGCACACGGGGATGAAGTAGCAAAGGCAATCACACAAAACTTCAGCATTTTAGTAGTCGGGCCTGAAGTTCAGCTTTAGAGATGAAGTTTTTATTTTGTAACTCGCGAACTTCAGCTCTAGAGATGAAGTTTTATTTTATAAGTTTTTGTTTAGTAACCGAAAAATTGCCAGTTAAAAAATAAAAACTTCAGCTCTAGAGCTGAAGATTTTGTTTAGTAACTCGGAAACTTCAGCTCTAGAGCTGAAGTTTGCCAAATATAAAATAAAAACTTCAGCTCTAGAGCTTAAGTTTTTTGCACATAGGAATTCGCCATGCTTTTTTTTGGTTTTTTTTCCTCACCTTTACGTATGCCTTGCAATATCTAGTCTAGTACGCAAACACTGTAAAGTTCCTTCCCAGTTCACATTTTGAAAAAATAAGCTACGGACTCTTTATATTAATGTATGAAAATGTACTGTATTTCCGCTCTTAAGTTAATCCATTGATAATTTAAATAGATGTGCAGTTGAAACAACACATAAATTCAAGTGGTCATAAAATAACAGAGTCTTTGATGAGTTTAAGAAGTAAAAACCGTTACGGGTATGGATTCGATGGAATCAGATTGTAGAAGAAGAAAAAAGAAAATGAAGGAGGAAAAGGGGAGGAGAGAGGGAGCTGAAGTTTTTTAAAAAGTGGGTACAAGTTAAAAGTTTTTAAAAAAATGGGTATAGATTAAATGAGGGCGGCCAAATAGGGTGCCCGTAAAATTTTCACGCCAAAGTCACATTCAAGCCCAATAATTCAAAGAAGCCTAAATCCAATACCCTTTAATTCTAGTTAAACCCCCACAATAGAAATTTTTCTACTGCAAATTAGCCCGTATCAAATTCTCTCTGTGACGACCCGACCCATCGTCATGTGAGTTACTGCCCCAGTTTCCCCATTTTATGCTTCCTTATGCTTCATTATAGGAATCTTGGGTAAATGAGTCGGATTGGATTGGTTTTAGATGGAAATGAGACACTTAGTCTCTTAAAGGAAGGCTTGTTTTGGAAAAGTCAATCGGATATTGACTATTGACTTAAAGGGTTTGAATATGATTTCTGATGATTTAGCTTCGGGGGATGATTTTTGACTTAGGAGTATTATCGGAATTGATTTTGGAGGTCCGGTATAGAATTAGGCTTGAATTGGTGAAGTTAGTATTTTGGCGAATTCCGGTTGATAGGTGAGATTTTGATCCGAGGGTCGGAATGGAATTCCGAGAGTTGCTATAACTTTATTAGGTGATTTTGGATGTGTGTGTAAAATTTCAGGTCATTCGGAAGTGTTTTGGTGGGGTTTTTGATCGAATACGAGTTTCGGAAGATTTGGATGAACTTAGGCTTGAATTTGGTGTAATTTGATGGGTTTGGTGTTAATTGTGGTGCTTTCATGATCGAAGAAAGTTTGAATCATGTTTTTGGATGGGTTGGAACTTTTGATTGAGGTCCCGGGGGCCTCGGGGTGATTTCGGATGGCTAACGGGATGAAATTTTGAGTTGGAAAATTGCAGGTTCTTGCTGGTATATGGTGTCTCCGCATCTGCAGAAGAAAGGCCACATATGCGGTTCCGCATATGCGAGAGGTAGATCGTAGGTACGGACAAATGGCTGGGATGGAAGAATTCTCAAATGCGGAAGTGTAACCACGCAGATGCGGTAGAATGGTCGCATGTGAGGAAAAGTTGAGGTGTTGGTGCTTCCGCAGAAGCGGACGTGTATCCGCAGAAGCAGTGTCCGCATATGCGGTAGGGGACTATATAAGTGTTCTTGGCTTTTAAATGAGGATCCGCAGAAGCGGAAAATAACCGCAGAAGTGGTAGTCGCCGATGCGGAAATGGGACCGCAGATGCGAAAATCCCTGTTATCAGAAGGGTTCTTAAGCTTATTTTGTTCCACGAGCTTAAGTCCATTTCCACCATTTTTAAGCAACCTTGAGAGCTATTGGACGGAATTTGAAGGGGATTTTGACCAAGTGTGATTGGAGGTGAGTTCCTTGGCCTGAATACATGAATTAATGGTAGAAATTACATGGAAATTTGTGGAAATTCATCAAAATAGGGTAAAGCTAGGGCTTGGAAATTTAGTATTTCAAAGTGGAATTTGAGGGGTCAAATGGGCTTCGATTTTGGTAAATTTGATATGTATAGAATCGTGGCGAGATGAGGAATCCGGTGATGTTAATTTTTTGATTTTTCGAGAAGTAGGCCCGGGGCTCGGGTTTTTCCAACTTCGTGAATTTCGATATTTTTTCGAGTCCTTTCGATTGGGTTGTGTTCCCTTAGCCCATTGTAATGTATTCCTTGTGGTTTTGATCAGATTTGACGCTCGAGGAGTTTGATTTGCGAGGCAAGGGCATAGCGAGCTAAGACTTTGGCCGGTTTGAGGTGAGTAATGGTTATAAATGATATTATGAGGATTTGGAACCCCAAATTTGCACAACGTAGTGCTATGTTGAGGTGAGACACATGCCGCATAATGAGCGTGGGGTCCATTACTGTTGGGGATTTGGACTTGGTCCATCCCATTTGATGATTCTACTGTATTTCTGACTGGGATTTAATTAATATCATTATAGTCTGGGCTAGTTGCCATGTTTGGGGCCTTGTGCCGACCTGTAGAATCCTTAGGGGCAATTGTACATGGTTGACCTCACTTTACTTTTCAAAAACATACCCTCAATCATGTTCTTAACTATTAAATATAATACGAACCAGCTTAGAGATTGATAAATCCAAATAAGAATAACGTGTGGGTTGGGAACCCTATCTTATCCTAGCATGCCCGAGAGGCCAAGTCTCTATTGACTGAGAGGGGTTGAGAACCCCATTATGAGGGTATTTGATACGTTATGGATCGGGCTGCACGCTGCAGCAGTATATATATTTATACGGATCGGGCTGCATGTCGCAGCAGTATATTATCGGATCGGGCTGCATGCCACAGCAGTTTATTTATATAGATCGGACTGCACGCCGCATTATAGCGCTTGGGCTGTAGGAGCCCCTCTGGAGTCTGCACACCCCCAGTGAGCACAGTCGACTATTATTATTGGATTGGGCTGCATGCAGCAGCAGTATATATATATATATATATATATATATATATATATATATATATATATATATATATATATATATATATATATATATATATATATATATATATGGATCGGGCTGCACGCCGCAGCAGTATAGTTATGATTTTGGTTATCGAGAGAAGTAAATGAGTTGAGTACTGGCTTAAAGGATTTTTCCTGACTTCTTCATTCAATTGCTGTTTAAATGTTCTTACTACTTTGATATAGAACTGCTTAGTGTTCTTTACGAGATTTCTTTCCGTCAGTCATTATTTATTGCTATTACTCACTGAGTCGGAGTACTCACTTTACTCCCTGCACCATGTGTGCAGATACAGGTATTCCGGAGGCGTAGATTGAGCTACTGCTGCTATTCAATCTCACCGGAGTCATCGAGGTAGCCGCATGGCGTTCGCAAACCCGATTTCTCCCTTTATCCTCTTTACTTCCAGCAGTTTAGACTATCGTTTGTTTAGGCTGTTCCTCAGACTTGTATTAGAGGCTCTTGACTCGTGACACCAGATCGGTGGGATTTGTAGTGTTATTTTCTTGATTTCCGCACATTTTACCTACTGTTACAGATTTATAATCATGTTAATTTGGTATTTAAATACTGTTAATTGGTAATGAACTCAGTTTGAGGGATTGAGAGTGTTAAATTGGTCGAGCTTGCCTAGCACTTTGTTGGACGCCATCACGACCGGGGTTGGGGTCGTGACACTCTCGTCCACTCCCACCACTTCAGCAATCTAGGACGTAACCCAACAACCAAAAATTTAACTCATGATTTAACGCAAATGACAAAACTAGTAGTGTATCCCTATATTCATCAATCTACAAAATAAGATAAACTAAACTCATGCTTGCCCATTTAAAAGGCAAAACACATATTTGAGCAAATGAACAACTAATCAAGAAAATAAAATATCAGTAATCATGCTTTGAGTCACAACACACATGAAACAACTTAAGAATGAAATTGATAAAGATCATAGTGCAGAAGGATAAGAATGAACCTTTCGGCAAATTTCTTTTGAACTTTTATTCATGAATAAGCATGTCAATACAACCCCGAAGCAAAGTTGACAGCAAACTCGAACCAAATTGGACTCGTAAATCTCAATGGCAACCTCGATGGTAGACACGCAAACCCGACCTCCGACGACCTTGCTAGCAGATGGTTTCGTGTGGCTGGATGTTGGAGTTTTCCAGGTTGTTTGTGACTGTTTTTCAGGTGGTTTAGCGGCTGTTTTTTCAGGTTAAAGGTGCTGAATTTTTGGAGGGTTAAAGAGTGGTGAAAACTATGGCTTTTCGTAACCAATTTTGCGAGCTTGAAGAAGCTATTTTGCGGCTGATTTTGCTGGTTCGAGGGGGCTGTTTCATTGCCGTTTTCAGTTTATTCGGGGCTATTTCTGGGCCTGCCTTTGGGGGCATTTATGAACAGAAAAGAGGGGCTCGTTTGGGGGGGATTTTGAGCAGCTTGTGAGCTGGTTTTTAGGGTCTGTTTCGGGTGATCTTTGCTGGTTGGTGGGTGACGTTTTTTAATATGGTTCAAGGGATGTTTTGAGGAGGTTTCAGATGGGCTAATATGGTATTAGGTTGCTGGGTTTAATGGTGTCTAATGGTGGAAAAATGGGGTTGTCAATGGTGGTGAGGGAAGAGAAAACTTCAGGGATTTTCATGCTTGTCCATGGCTTTACATGGTGGAGGAACAAGGTGAAGAAGTAGAAGAATCGGATTTTTGTGATTTTTGCTCACCCCTCTCTCTCAAATGTCGCACCCTCTCTGTTTTCAAATTTTTTTTTCTTCTTTGCTTCTTTTTTTTCTTCCCCTTTTCATGGATCTGCTACCCTCTTATTTATTTAGGTCAGGATGAATTGGCCAGCAAGAAATGTATCCTCAATGTTAAAGTGAGCCTAGAGGATAGGATGGATGTGGGTGAGCTGTAAAAGATGAGGGAATATTCCCATTGTGCCTATCCGTATATGTAATGAGAGCAAGCCAAAAAATCCATTTAATCTATTTTCAAAATTAGTGAACTCACGTGAGAATTGCCTAAATGAGTGTACTATGAGGTAATAAAAAATTGTGTGCATGTGAGGTTAGTAAAAAAGGATAAGGAAAAATCTTGCAATGTGAAAATGACTCATCTGCTCTTGCTGTAATTAATAATTTTTCTTGCTTTTAAGAGTGTAAAATAAAAATACTAGCTAAATATTTTAAAATCAAGAACACATTTTTTTTTTAATTTTTAATTTTCTTAAATAAAACCTACTGAAAATGAAATAAAGCTTTAAAATATGTAGATTAAACTTAAAAATATTTACATAATAAAAAGTGTCGAAAAATCTCAAGTGGTAAAAAATTAGGTGTTCACAGTTATGATGGTTGTTCTTGTGTGTTATGGGAAAAATTGGTTATTATGGACCCAGGAAAGATTATTAACCTAGTTCGGTACGATCAGAATCAGCTTGAGGTATGTGAATATATTTAAATATGAAGATGGGCTCTATGTCAGGCCCAATGTGTTCATTTCAGCATAGCGCTCCTCATGGAGGAGTATTCAGACGTTGGGTGTTATCTCGTCGTCGGCTATTTCATGTAATGCTATATTGTGTCGTGTGGGTTGTGAAACGGCTTGATAAATTTCTTATGTATTGAGGTTCCGCATAGCGATGGAGTTTTGTGAGCAGGATGACTCTTGAGATTCATATCATATACCGCACTTCAGTTGTCCTTGAGTTTTGTAGCTTATGGCGCTATCTGTCTCCCCAGGGATGGTATTATATACTTAGCATGCTTGTGGCCGATATTCGATATTTTGTTGTAATGAGCAATTTAGCTCGATGTATATCTCCTTATGTGAATTCTATGTGTGGATCGGGTGGCACGCCACCATAGGTATGTTATTTGGATCGGGTTGCACGCTGCAACAGTGTGATGCTGAGTACAGTTTTCGATATGCTATTTTTGTATGACTTGCTTCTTATTTTCTAAGGAAAGTCCATAGTAGTGTGTGAGTTGAGTAGTTCATTCCAGAGTTCGTTTTTCTTTTGTCATGTTCGAGTTCATAGGCTATTGGCACATTATGGCATCATATGAGACTTTTGATCACGTCCAGGGTGGCTTATTACCTGAGCAGTTCGTACTGGGTGAGACGAGATCATTGGATTTAGGATTAGTGCAATATGATTATATTAAGGATCAAAGACAATTATTTGGTTCAGAATGAGGCTAGGGTTCTTGTCAGAAGTATAGACCTAATGATTTGTTGAATACGATAGTAGATTATGAATTTCTACACATCTCTTCTGTCGTGGCGGTATTGTAAGAGTTAGAGCAAGACCTGTGTAGGTCATGGGGTGCAATGGGAGCATCAGATTCGTGGAATTTTGAAGTATTTGTTCGCAGAATGTTATTGTGGTCCTGTGAGTAAAGTGGTGCAAGTGTGAATTCAACTAAGGTAGCAATCATGTTTTGGGGTTGCTTGTAGTTATTGATTCGGTAAGCGTATGTTGGAACAAGCATAGCAGAGAATTCTGGATGTTGGAATTGGGCTCTAAGGCTTATTTGCTTAAGTGAAAAAGGATATCTTCAGATTGATCGAGCTAGGGTACCCAGCTGAGTTGTGGTAGCACAGGTAGGTGTTCGAGGTGTTAAACAGTGATTTCGGGCAACCACAACACAGTTCCTAGCACGTTCGAGGACGAATGTATGTTTAAGTAGGTCTCGATGTAACGAATCGACATGTCGTTTGGAGCTCTGGCGCGTCGTTCAGTAGTTTGAGGCCATCAACAGCTACATTTCAGGTGTTGTGACTTGTACACATGATCGAAATTAAATTTCGGAAAGTTCAGAGATGATTTGGAAAGAGAATTCTCATTTCCGAAGCTTTAAGTTGAAAGAATTAACTAAGATTGGATTTTTGAGTAATAGACCTCGAAATCAGAATTTGAGGGTCCCAGCAGGTTCGTATGATGATTTCGGACTTGGGTGTATGCCCGGATCGGGTTTCGGATGACCCGATTTGGCGCCTATTGTGAAAATTAGAATATTGGAAGAATTTTTATAAGTTTGGGTTGTGTCACACCTCCTTTTTCACTACACCCCGAGAGGGTATAAAGGAGTTATTTCCAACTTGAAGTGACAATCGAAACGGGATTATTTAGTTAAAATCAGAGTCGCCAGTTGGGAGATTTATTGCTGTCCCAAGTTACCGGTTCAAATCTCGAATCGAGGAAAAGGATAACTCTGTAATATAGTTTGCAAACCAGATATTCGAGTAAGGAATTCTGTTAACCCAGGAGAAGGTGTTAGGCATTCCCAGATTCCGTGGTTCTAGCACGGTCGCTCAACTGTCATATTTGATTTTTTCTGATTTCAAAACATGTTCTAGCTTATGTACCTTTTATTCGTAAACCGCTTTTATTTTATTTTTATAAGAATTACAACGTCGTGAAAATGCATTTTGAACCACGTCGCACCAGTGCACCCATGGTTGTCAACAGATTTTGACTCCGTTGAGATTTGAATTTGGGTCACATAAATGTGCACCCGTGTTTAAGAAGGTAGAATTATTAAAATGCGCGCCTAAAGAGACTAACGCGTTATTATTTGGGGAAAGCCGTGAAATTAGCTAAACGGCCCGTCCCGAATTCTAATTTTAATATAACAAATTACTGAGGGCCCCGCAATTTGTAGTTTTATTTGGTGAGGCTCGTTTCATTTTATTTTTAAGCCGACCTAAAATCAACTACAATTATCTACTTAATTTTATCTCTAATATAAAGAAAAGCTCTAACTACTTGTTATGGTTCAATAATTGTTACACTTGGGTCCATGAACTCATGCGCATTCAACCAATCGCAGGCTTTGGCCCAGGTACGAAAGGAGCCAAATGGGAGGAAGCCTAGTATATGGGCCTACTCAAAACGAGCCCAATAACAATGATGCACTTCTGAAAATTGTTCTGTCCAGCTGATTTCAAGCAAAGTAATGTCGTTAAATAATTTAACAGTGATTCAAATCTGCAGGGCACATGTTCTATTATGTTGTAAGCCCAAACTCCATACCAGTAATCCGCCAAATGTATTCCTATTAACCAAACTTAACACAAATCTTACTTTTAGTTCCTTGTTTCCTTCAACTCGGAGCATACGCGGAATTAGCAAGATCCACATACTCACAAATCATTTTGACCCCAATTCCAATCTCAGATTATTGTACTCATTTATATACTGGAATAGTTCGGACCAGTTTTATAACTAACGAGAGGCAAATCAAGTGTTTAATAGCTAATATTAGAAACTAACATTATTCACTAACACTATTCAGTACGCTATTCAAACTGACATTATTCACTCAGGGAACTTGTGACTCTAAGACCAAATTTTGAGGCTATTACTATAAAAGTTGTTTATTATGCCAGGACTTAACATATATAGGAAGTTGTATATTCCAATTCTAAGCTGCAACTATCACAGTAGTTCAACTATATTTCATTAAAGCTACAGGCTAAAGAAAAAATGAATTCGAATCCAGAGTTTAATAGTCCAGCTAATACAAACAACTTCAGTTCATTGATTTCCAATTAACACGTTCAAAGTTGTTTAAACAATTCAACTGAATTGAAAATTCCAGGCCAAAGCAACAGTTCTTCATCATTCAAGTTCAAGCGAGTACATACATGCTGATTTATTATCCAACCTCACTCGAGTCTAGTGACATACCTGGAAATTGAGATACAGGTAAGAAGGAGAGGAGATCAGCTAATAAATTGAGCAATAGCAGTATCACAGCAGGTCACAGCAGTAGGAAAACAATTTGAAATCCAAAGTGATAACACTAATCCCAGGCACAGTAATAGATGAACAACATCAAATCAAACCTAATAAACTCACAACTGGACCAGAACACACTGGAAGCTTTCAACAGACCAGAGTTCAACCCAAAACTAGCTCAATTGGACCCAAAACCACTCGAAATTAGTCTAATGAACCTTTGATACCTCGAACACCAGACTTTGACCTATGAAAGCTTGAAATTAAACTGAAAATTCCAATGGAACAGTGACTCCCCCTTTTTTTTTTGGTTTTTCTATTAGATTTCTATTGTATTTGGTTTTTGGGGTTTGAATTTTGAAATCTAGATCTGAAAAAAATGAGCAGATGTCTTTGGGGGGATTTTTGATGGCAAAAACTTGTTAAAGAAGGTATTAGGGGTGCCTTTTATAGGCAAGGAGTGGGGCAGAATATTCTGGAAGCTTTTCACTATTTTTTCCCCTTTTTATTTCAGATTTTACCTATTAAACCTTCAATTTCTAACTTGTTTCTCAAGTTACTGCCCTAAGTTTACTAAAATCTACACTAAAGTCCTATTCTAGAAGGCCCTAAGGTGTTCTTTTAGCTATACAATACCTATACTACCCTTATCTTAGCTTTGAATTTACTATTCTTGATAAATCAGCCACTTCCCATGCCCAAACTACCCTTGAATACCCCCCAAAATTACTAACCTAGGTCAAACTATCCTATCCTTTTGACTGAACCATGGTTAACAATCAAAGCAACTCAGCTATAACCAGTCACATAAGCCTAACTACTGAATTAAGGAACAATTATTGAAATGAATTAAACTAAAACTAATTAAACTAACAAAACTATTGATTTAATCAAGCCAAAATCAAATAGTACCCAAACAGAGTTGAAAAAACAATTAAACTAAAATTAAAAATGAAACTAAATCGAATTACAGAAAAATTATCGGAACAGACTAAAACACATATGGAAATCAAACTACTGAATTTAAAGCTATATCAAATACTACACTAACTATTAAAATTGCCACAACACATGCTGAATCAAAATAAATAAAAAAATCAGAATTAAAAGAAAGGAAAATCTTGGACTATGAACCCGGCCAGGCCCTTGCCAAATTTGGACTGGAACTTGTCCTTAATCATTTGTTTCCATGAGAAACACAAGATTACGGACTATCACAGTCCAAAATAGAAAGAAATTCGAAATTTGAAAATTAGGGTTTTGAAGTCCAATTTCAATCTGAAATTCGAGGAGATGTAGGAGGATTTGGAAAAAACTGGCTATGGATTTGGGAAGAAGACCTTGGGGAGAACACATGGTGTAAAGCTGGGGTCGTTTAGTGGTGGCGTCGCCGCGTACGGCGGAGGCGACGACCACTGTTTTGGTTATTCGAAGGGTTCGGAGGGGATTTGAGAAAAAGTAAGGCTGGATTCGTAATGGGGAGGGTGAGGAGCAGCTATGGTATATTTTTGGGAGTATTTGGAGGTGGGCCGGCGGCAGCGAAGAGTTTCGGCCGGCGGCGGAAGGCGGAGATGTGGTGGGGGCACGGTGGAGTGAGGCGGAGGTCAGGTGGGGCGGTCACCGGCGTTACAAGGGGCATGATACGAGGAATATGGGGTTGGTCTGGAATCAATTGAGAATTTTAGACATTTTTATGTATTATTATGAAGCCATTTGGGCCGTTTGATCATAGGGACTGAATGGTCGAGATTAATCGACGTCCAAAACGACGTGGTTTTGGCTTAATATGGGCAGGCCGGGTTTAGGATTACTTGGGCTTGTTCTGGGGCGTGGAGGAAGGTTCTTATTGGGCTGGGCACGATTTTGGCCCAAAATTTGGGTAGCTTATGAAGACCACTTCTTATTTTAATTATCTCCCATTCATTTGTTTGCTTTGCTTTTATTTTTTTCCATTTTGTATTTTTTTGTATTATTTTTCTGATTTTATAAAGATGCAAAGTAAAAATAAAAATTAAACTAAAACTAGTTAATGCCTAAAATTGTTGTAAAAAACTATTTCGTGACGATTTCACAATTAAAACAATAAAAATGGAAAAGTGAACTATTTTTTGTTAGTTTTCTTCATATTTCGTTCTAAAACAAATTAACCCCTAATTAATACTAAAAATATAAAATTAAATCCTAAATGCAAATGTATTTTTTATATTTTTTATATGAATTAAAATGCACAAATAAAGTGCAATAATTAACAGAAAATGCCACAAAATTCAGGAAAATTGTAAAATAATAAAGAAGTTGTTTTGTTTGAATTTTTGGGAATAGTTCATATATAGGGCAAAAATCACGTGCTCACAGCTGCCCCTCTTTGCCCGAAAACTCGAAGAGTTTTCGTGCAAAGATAAATGAGCGGAAACGAGCGATTTTTGCCCGTTTGAATATTCCATGTGAAGCATTTTTGAAGTTTTGACCGCACCCTACTTAAGAGGTTGCCTACATATCCTGGGCTAAACAGGAATCAGGTCAATGTAGTTCGGGAGTGTCTGGTAGCTGGGACTACCAGGAGCTGTGATTTCATTGATGTTGCTGCTGCTACTGCTCGCTGACCTCCTTATTATACCGTGGTAAAATAAAAAAAACTAGCCTAAGCTATGATCTATGAGTTACAAAAGATACTATCTATGTCTTCAAACTTGCTCTTGTGTTGCCTTGAACTTGTATCTTGTATTCTTTCGATGGGATTCTTGTTGTTGCCTTGAATTGTGATTGGCGATGTTCTGCCATTGCTCCGAATAATGCCTGATTGCTACAATTTGAAATATGTGCCTCTATTATCCAGGCGGGCTCCTGGTTGTTAATGCTTGAAAAGTATTCCCGTGTTTTCAAGGCAGGCTCTTGACTGTGATGCTTGAAAAGTATTCCCTTGTTCTCCAGGTGGGCTCCTGACTGTAACAAAATAAACAAACAAAGAAAATTTTCTGTCCCAGTTTGGTGACTGGGCACATCATGTTATCAAATGTTAAACTTCAGCTAAAATTTGAATTGTACTTCCTTTATTCTCCAGGTGGGCGCCTGATTACTGAACTTGAAACGTATTCCCTTGTTCGCCAGGTGGGCTCCTGATTGCTGAAATTTGAAAAACATTCCCTTGTTCTCCAGGTGGGCTCCTGATTGCAGAATTTGAAAAGTATTCCCTTGTTCTCTAGGTGGGCTCCTGATTGATGAATTCGAAAAGTATTCCCTTGTTCTCCAGGTGGGCTCCTGATTGCAACAAAACAGACGAAACAAAGAAAATTTTCTGCCCTAGTTTGATGACTGGGCGCGTTATGTTACCAAATATTAAAACTTGAAAAATAAAATGTGCATTATACTTCCCTTGTTTTCCAGGTGGGTGCCTGACTACTGAAACTTTGAAATGTATTCCCATGTTCTCCAGGTGGGCTCCTGATTGCTGAACTTGAAAAGTACTCCCTTGTTCTCCAGGTGGGCGCCTGACTGCAAAAAAATGAACAAACAAAGGAAATTTTCTGCCCTAGTTTGGTAGCTGGGTACAACATGTTATCTAATATAATAAATTGAAAGCTAAAACTTGAATTGCACTTCCCTTGTTCTCCAGGTGGTCGCCTGACTGCTGAGACTTGAAATGTATTCCCTCGTTCTCCAGGTAGGCTCCTGATTACTGACCTTAAAAAGTATTCCCTTGTTCTCCAGGTGGGCACCTGTTTGCAACAAAACAAAAAAAGCCACTTTTCTGCCCCTGTCTCAATCAAAGAAAGATTTGTTAATATAAAATGGTGGTTAGCTGCTGGCATTCTTATTGGGTATGTTCCTGATTCCGCTCCGCTCCAACTTGTTTTCCTGGACTCGCTTTGAAACGCCTCGACTTCTTGACTGACTTTCAACCCCCGACTTTGATGACCTAAATGTTTTATCCCGTATTGCTGTTTTTTGTTTTGGACCCCTCTTTTTGAAACTTTGCTTCTCTCCCGCAATTATCTTATCAATCCACCGATGGGACTTTCATTGGTCCTTCATGCCTTACTTTCTTTTGATAGGTTCCAATCCTGTTGTGCCGTACAACTGGGAAGCTGGTAGTTAGCCTTGACGCCCTTCTTTGGTTTTTTTGAACAGAACTGCCACTGAAACATCTTATAGACAGACTTCGAGAGAATGAAATGCAATAACCTCAAAGGTTAAGGATAGAAAGACTCTGAAACGGACGATTTGTAATGAAGAGAAGAGGATAGGACTTATCTGAGGGGAACGGCTGGTGCCATTGATCGTGCCATGCATTTTGGATTAAGTAGCCTAGTCTGTCCAACCAATCAACTTTCAATTGCCACATTTGTTGCTCTCGACTTTCATAACCTGACTTTTACCAACACCCAAACCTCGTCCTCCTCGCCATGTTTCGAGCATCTTTCAACCACTGATTTGTTTCATTTGCCCATCGGAAAACTCATCTTCGCCTTACGGTGCCGTGAGAGTTTTCACCGACAAGACTCTCTCATTTTTGATATCTCCCAAAACTCACTTCGCCTTACGGTTCCCATGAGGGTTTTCACCAATAAGACAATCTCATTTTCATTTCTCTCTACTCACGTCACCTTATGGTGCCCTTGAGGGTTTTCACCAATAAGACTCTCTCATTTTGACTTCTCTCCTGGTACCAGAGTGTTGCCCCTAACATGGCTAGCTTCACCCGCTCGCATTAGCATTTCTTGAAGACTGATCGGAAGGTCTTTCTTTGGACCGTAATGTGGCTTTTGGATAAGTTTTAGAAAGAAGGGTATAGCGGCTCAAAACAATTCAACATGGGTTCAAAATTACAACTTTCAGAATTAGATTTCTCACAACAACCACAACTTCTGCCCCAGTTTCTTTTTTGGGGACTTTTGGATTTTTGTCTTGGTGTGACTGAACCTCAGAGAGAGGCTGCCTATGTGCCCTTTCGGGATCAAGTCAAATGTAGTTCAGTTCATAAAATTACTTCATTGTTGCGATATTTCATTTTTTCACTTTTCCCCCTTTTTGCTTTTCATTCTCTTTTCTTTTCTTTTCTTTTCCTTTTCTCTTTTTTTTTCTTCTTTTATTTTTTTAATTTTTTTCTTTTCTTTTTCTTTCCTTTTTCTTTTCTCTTCTTTTCTTTTCACTGTTTTTCTCTTGTTTCTCCACTTACTTTCCCCGTTCGGGTTTTCGCATTTATTATTGATTCCGAAAGAGGGGTACGAAAGAAAAATAGAATAAGGCTCAAACGGATAACAAAGGATAAAGTGTTTGGATAGCAGAACAAAATGTCTTCGTCATTTCAATCTCAAAACATGCCAAATACAATTAGGTACATTTAGATAAAGAAATCATACATAGTATCGCTTGACTGCATCAGAGTTGATAGCCATTTCTACACATTTTCCTTCCACATCTGTTAGATACAATGCACCATTCGACAACACTCGGGTTACAACAAATGGCCCCTGCCAGTTGTGGGTGAACTTTCCTTTTGCTTCGGCCCAATGAGGTAAGATTCGCCTCAACACCAATTGCCCCACTTCAAACTTCCGCGGACGCACTTTCTTGTTATATGCTCTTGCCATTCTCTGTTGGTATAACTGTTCATGACATACTGCTACCAATCTCTTTTCATCAATCAAGCTCAATTGTTCCAAGTGGGCTTTGACCCACTCATCATCGTCAATTTCCTCTTCGGTGATAATTCGAAGGGATGGTATTTCAACCTCTGGGGGTATTACTACTTCTGTACCATATACCATTGAATAAGGAGTCGCTGCGAACAGTAGTGCGATAGCCTAACAAAGCTAAAGGTAACTTCTCATGCCGTTGCCTGGACCCTTCCACCATTTTCCGAAGTATCTTCTTGATGTTCTTGTTAGCTGCCTCGACTGCTCTATTAGCCTTAGGACGATATGGGGTGGAATTGCGGTGCGTGATCTTAAACTGTTGACATGTCTCCGCCATCAGATGGCTATTGAGGTTGGCACTGTTATCTGTGATAATTACCTTTGGGATTCCGAATCGACAAATGATATTTGAATGCACAAAATCGACCACTGCCTTTTTGGTCACGGATTTGAAAGTTTTTGCCTCAACCCACTTAGTGAAATAATCAATGGCTACCAGAATAAACCTGTGCCCATTTGACGCCGCTGGCTCGATCAGCCCAATGACATCCATTCCCTAAGCAACAAAAGGCCATGGTGCCGACATTGTATGCAATTCAGACGGTGGAGAGTGAATCAAATCTCCGTGTACCAGGCACTGATGATACTTGCGCACGACATTGATATAATCCCGTTCCATATTAAGCCAATAATACCCTGCTCGGAGAATCTTCTTGGCCAATACATATCCACTCATATGAGGTCCATAGACTCACGGATGTACCTCGGTCATGATAGCTGTAGCCTGTTTGGCATCCATGCACCTCAATAAACCAAGATCTAGAGTTCTTTTGTACAACACTCCTCTACTGAAGATAAATCCGCTCGCTAAGCGTCTAATGGCTCTCTTTTGATCCCCTGTGGCCTGTGCCACATATACTCTCATCCTGATGTATTGTTTGATATCATGAAACCATGGCTTACCATCAAGCTCTTCCTCCACCATGTGACAATAGGCGTGCTGATCTCGGACCTGAATCTACAACGGGTCCATGTATGCCCTATCTGGATGATGCAACATCGATGCCAAATTGGCCAAAGCGTCAGCAACTTCTTTATGAATCCTTGGGATATGCCTGAAGTCTATCGACCGAAACCTTTGACAAAGTTCATGCAAATACTATCGGTACGGTATGAGCTTTAAGTCTCGCATCTCCCATTCTCCCTGAATCTGGTGCACCAGAAGATCCGAGTCGCCCATGACCAAGATCTCCTGGACACCCATGTCTATAGCCAATCTCAAACCCTAGATACATGCCTCGTATTCAGCCATATTATTGGTGCAGTAGAAACGAAGTTGAGCTGTAACAGGGTGCTGTTGCCTTGTCTCAGAAATAAATACCGCTCCTATCCCGTCGCCTTTGATATTGGCAGACCCATCAAAGAACAACTTCCATCCCGATTTTTCGTCTTGTTCTAATTCCTCGACGTGCATTGTCTCCTCATCAGGGAAGTATGTCTTCAAAGGTTCATATTCATCATCAACTGGGTTCTAGGCTAGATGATCAGCCACCGCTTCTGCTTTCATCGCAGTACGGGTCACGTATACAATATCAAATTCTGTGAGCAAGATTTACCAATTTGCGAGCCTCCCCGAGGGCATGGGCTTTTGAAAAATGTACTTCAATGGATCCAACCGTGAGATGAGATATGTGGTATATGATGACAAGTAATGTTTCAATTTCTGCGCTACCCAGGTTAGAGCACAACACGTTCTTTCAAGCTGAGTGTATTTTACCTCATAAGATGTGAACTTCTTGCTGAGGTAGTAAATCGCCTGCTCTTTCTTTCCTGTGACGTCATACTTTCCCAGTACACAACCAAAAGAGTTATCCAAAACTGTCAGATAGAGGATCAAGGGTCTTCCGGCTCTGGGGGAACCAACACAGGTGGACTGGCCAAATACTCCTTAATCCTGTCGAATGCTGCCTGACATTCATCCGTCCATCTGACCGCAGCATCTTTCTTTAGCAGCTTGAAGATAGGCTCGCAAGTTGTCGTCAGCTGGGCAATGAACCTGCTGATATAATTCAACCTGCCGAGCAAACTCATCACCTCTTTCTTGCTTTTTGGCGGTGGTAACTCTTGAATGGCTTTCAATACCGCTTCGACTTACCATGAACCCCAACAACTTCCCCGACGAAACTCCAAATTCACATTTCGCTGGATTAAGTTTGAGATTATACCTGTGGAGCCTCTGAAAAAATTTCCTCAAGTCTTTAACATGGTCACATTGCTTCCTTGACTTTATGATCACATCGTCTACATAGATCTCAATTTCCCGATGCACTACAAAGAAAACTAGAATTAGCTACGAATGTCGTCGCTAATCTATCGCTAAAATGCTCGTTGGTAGCAGAATCTTTTGATAATCCGTCGCTAATCCGTCGCTAAATGAGATTAGCGATGGATTTTTCAGTTTAGCTACAGATTTCGTCCGTCGCTAAACACTGGTTTTTTTAGTAGTGATGTATCATGTCATGGAACATGGTTGTCATTGCCCTCATATATGTTTCCACTGCATTCTTCAACCCAATGGCATGACCCTATAATAATACGTCTCCCAAGGCATGATGAATGCCGTCTTTTCCGCATTTTCCTCATCCACTAAAATCTGGTGATAACCCGCATAACAATCCACGAAGGAACCGATCTCATATTTGGCACAATTGTCAATCCATATGGATATTTGGCAGTGGGAATTTGTCTTTTGGACTTGCTTTATTGAGATCACGGTAATCAACGCACACTTTGGTCTTTCCATCCTTCTTTGGCACAGGCACAACATTGGCTAACCAAGTGGGATACCGGGTGACCCGGATGACCTTTGCATCAAACTGCTTGGTGACCTCTTCTTTAATTTTCACACTGATATCTATTTTGAATTTCCTCAGCTTCTGCTTGACAGGAGGGCATGCTGGGCCTATCGTTATATGACCACGCAAAAATATCTTTGTACTCAAACAGCGCTTTGATTATCTCTTCTCTTAGCGAAGCCTCCAAATGGACACTTATTTTTGTTTCCCGTACATTCTCCTGATCCCCTAAATTGATTTCCTCTGTGTCGTTCAGATTAGGTTTGGGTTTTTCCTCAAATTGGTTTAATTCTTTACTGATTTCTTCAAAGGCTTCCTCATCATCATATTCTACCTTGTCATCACACTCAATTTCTTGTATTATTAATTCGGAGTTAGATTGGTAATCAACACTAGGCCGAAGACTCCGCATGCATGACACATCAGTGATACCAGCATAAAAGGGACTGTACAAGAAAGAAAAGAAAGACAAAATAAAGGCTATCAGGAATGAAAAAGAAAGGAAATTGCATTTCATTAAAATTGTAAGATAACAAGGTTTAACTCATCCAAACGGATGGAACATAGCATCTGAATTACAACCTTGGAAATAATCCAGATTACACTGAAAGGAAAATCAAAACTAACTACCATGACTCCCTCCGGGTAGGAAGAGGAGTAGCTTCCAAATTATTAAGCTTTGCACGGGCCCCCACGAACTGCACATCTTCTTTGCTTGGACCTTCGCCTACCTCCATCATATTCACCTCATCAAACAGCTTCTCAAACCTTTCCATCAGCTCCTTGTCGGGTTCCATCCTTACAGAATTAAGCATTGCCATTGTTGGTTGCCTCTTAGTACCAGGCCGGACAAAGGAACGGGATAGGCAGGGTATGGGTTTTGGAAGGTTCCATGCTCTCTTTTTCATCTACTTAGCTCGCCTTATATCAGCAGTAGTGGGCTTAAAACCTAACCCGAAAGTATCCAAGTTTCCAGTAAGAGATACCGGTTGTATGATGCCCTGTAACGAGGCACCCAAACCTTTTCTAGGTAAAAATACATTCTTTATCATTTTTGAAACCACCATGACAGATGCAGCAGCTACTCTAGTCCTAGGAATACATTCTCCTTCCGAAATTTTGGCAACTGACACTGTGTCAAAGACTTGGTAAACCCATGGACCTTTGTCATCCTCAACTTCATCGAAAGTCATAATGGTATTACATGAATCATCCTCTCCATGCACAACAATTTCATGTTGGTCCCATTCGAATTTGACCATCTGATGCAAGGTAGACGGCACAGCTTTTGCGGCATGAATCCATGGCCGACCCAATAAGAGATTGTAGGAAACAGCCACGTCGAGCAATTGGAACTCCATTGTGAATTCCACTGGTCCTATTGTCAGTTCTAACACGACGTCCCCAACCGTGTCCTTTCCTCCATCAAATCCTCGTACGTAGACACTATTCTTCTGGATTCTCTCACTGTCCACTTTTAACTTTTCCAGGGTGGAGAGAGGGCAAATGTTTGCACTGGACCCGTTGTCAATCAGTACTCGAGTAACCACAGAGTCTTCACATTTCGCTGTGAGGTAAAGTGCCCTATTAGGCTCAGTACCTTCCAAAGGCAACTCATCATCAAAAAATGTAACCGTGTTAACCTCGAAAATCTTGTTCACTATCTTCTCCAGATGATTTACAGAGATCTTACCTGGAACATGAGCTTCATTTAGAATCTTCATCAACGCCCGGCAATGCTCGTCCGAATAAATCAATAGAGATAGCAATGAAATCTGTGCCGGGGTTTTCCTCAACTGTTCTACAATGGAGTAATCTTGCGCCTTCATTTTCTTTAAGAATTCTTCAGCCTCTTCTTCAGTTATGTCCCTTTTTACTGGTGCTGGATTGTCTTTGGCTGCTTTGACCTTCCTCAGCTCTTCAGGGGAAAAGCATCTCCCTGAACGAGTCAGCCCATGGGTTTTACAAACTTCTTCTCTAACTTCCTTCCCTTTGTACGTCATAGACACTCGACCGTAATTCCATGGGACGGCCTTTTCACTGACTATGGGCAACTGAGTCACAGGTGTAATGATAACTGGCTCCGTGTGGGCCCCTTTCACAATTACAACGGGCTTGGCAACTGCTCCTGGTACCATTACTTTGACTGGTTTTTGTTTTACTGCATCACTGTTCAACGGCTCCTTCTTTATCACCCCCACTGATTTCCTAACTGTCCCTCCTTCGTTAATCAGTTCTTCCCCAATGGTTGGTTTCTCATGAGGACCTGGACTCACTGGCTTTGATCATCATCACGGTTTGTGACGGCTTCTTAGATTCCCCCTTTTGCACTAACTCAATCATATGAGTCTCATGATGGGTTGGCAATGGATTCTGAGTGATGTTCGGTGTCTCTGGAGCCTGCACTTCAATTTGGCAGGTATCAACGAGCTCTTGGATGGCCATTTTCAAATTCCAGCACTTCTCTGTATCATGCCTTGGGGCACCCGAGCAATACTCGCAATTCACCGAATGGTCCAGGTTCCTTGGAGGAGGATTTGGTATTTTGGGTTCAATCGGACTTAACATGCCCAATTTTCTCAATCTATGGTATAACTGGTGTAAGATTCTCCCAATGGTGTGAAAGTTTTCTTCTTCTGCAGCCTGTCGTTCTTGGAAGCAAGGTTAGGTTGAAAACATGGTCCAGTGGGGGTTTTTGTAGGCTCTCGGAGGTGGATATGTGTTTTGAGTATGATAGATATTTTGTGGTGTGGGTGCACACCATGGCGTCTGAGGTTGAGGGTATGTTTGGGCATGGTGGACAGAGATGTGGGGGACTGGAGGTGGATAGTAGTGCTGTGGCGGGCCATATGGGTTGTGTGGCTAGGTTTGGGGATGGGGGCGTGGTTGGTGGTAATATGGTGTTGGACCTCTGGACCAAGCTCTTGATTCTACTACTGTAACATCTTCCTTTTTCTTCTTTCCCAACGCCCCTCCAGTGCCACTCTGGATAGCCTGGGTAGTCTCCTTAATCGCCTAATAGCTCATAATTTTGTTAGTCTTGAGACCCTCTTCCACCATACTTCCCATTTTCACTACCTAATTAAAAGTTTTCCCAACTGCTGACACCAGATGTCCATAATAAGTAGGTTCCAAAGCCAGCAGAAAATAATCGACCATCTCGCCTTCCTTCATTGGAGGATCAACTCTGGCTGCCTGTTCTCTCCACCGAAAACTGTACTCCCTGAAGCTTTCCCCTGGCTTCTTCTCAATTTTGGTCAATGACAGCTAGTCCGGAACAATCTCGAAGTTGTACTGAAAATGGCCTACGAATGCTTGGGCCAAATCATCCCATGTATACCATCGAACGTGATCTTGCCGTGTGTACCATTCCAAAGCAGCACCACTGAGACTTTGACTAAAGTATGCCATTAATAACTCATCCCTTCCCCCAGCGCCTCTCATCTTGCTGCAAAATCCCCACAGATGGGCTACTAGGTCACCATGTCCGTTATACAGATCAAACTTTGGTAACTTGAATCCCGCGGGCAATTGGACGTCAGGAAACAAGCACAAGTCCTTGTAAGCGACACTCACCTGTCCTCCTAGACCTTGCATATTTCTAAACGAATGTTCCAAGCTTTTCACCTTTCGTATCATTTCTTCCTGCTCAGAGTTTTTAGGAGGCTTCTCTTCTTCAGCTGAGATATCAAGATGGGGAGTGTAAGGATATGGTTCTGGTGGTTTGAAGGCGGGTTCTGGTGGATAATAGTGGGTTTCCTGGGTTTGAAATAGGGGTTCACTAGAACATCTCTGTAATGTAGCGGGTGGAGGAGCCACAAACACAGGAGTGGTCGGAGGTGGGGGAGGGGCATGGGATTTGTTTGGGTGGTGGAAGTGGTGTTGTTTGGGAAGCAGTTTTGTAGTATTGCTGGTAAGCAGGGTAGGCCAGAGAGGAGTTCACTGTAGAGGGGTCTTGTGGCTGAGCTAATGGTGGGATGAAGGAAGGGTTAGCAGGATAAGCTGGTAGTGGGTGTCCCTTTGCCCAAGCCTGGTACATTTCGGCCATCTGTTGCTTCAGTTTATACATGTCTTCTATCATGGGATTGACATCCACAACTTCTTCCTCCCTAGATGGGTCGACAATGCTTGCTTCTAACTCTTGGTTGACCATTCTTTACTTATCTTTAGAACGAGTGTTGTATGGGTGGGTTTCCAGAATGCCACTCAACTGAACCATGTTGATACCCAATTTTTTTCTATGTATTTTTATACTCAAAATGCTTTCAAAATAGCATGTATATGCATACATAAGCATCCACAAAGGTTTTGGTATTTTTCCACATTTTTCAAGGATTTTAAAACCAATTTATGGCCTATTTTGCACTATGAAATCCAATAATTATTTCCAAAACTTATCGTTTTGGTAAATAATTTATTTTATTCTCACATTTACACAAAAATATAATTTACACGATTTTTACATGATTTTACAAGTCCGTTTGGTATTTTTAAATTAAAACTGCATGAAATTCTAATTTTAGCCTATTTCTCGATTTAATAGCATTTGTAATCAAAAAATCATTTCTAATATTTTTAAATTAGTATTT
>MDKF010562971.1:0-13684 GCA_026770625.1 Nicotiana glauca | reverse complement strand
TATAATAATAACTTAAATAAAATATATAGAAGTGATAATAATGATTAGTTAGAAACCATTATTTCAGCACAGTATTAATTATACAATGAAAATTTCAATCCAAGGATGTATTAAAACTGAAATAATATTATAAAAATATATATCAAGCTTCATCAACTATCTCAACAAAAGAGATTACTCCATTATGGAGTGTTTAAATCTCACAATAAAAAGGAATTCTAGAATATTTCCAATACTCTTAGAAAATCCAAAAACTTACTAAAAGAATATATAAAGAAAGAAATTAAAACCAAAGTTTAGATAAAAGTAGATCTTCTTCTTCCACTCTCCCCTTTCCGATGCCAAATTGCATTCTATTTATAACAAATCTTGCAAGCATTAAATGATTTAGACATGTCCAAGGAATGAGTTTGGATGCTTCTGAAGACATGATCTTGGATACGTGATCTTGGACGCGTATGAGGATATGAGCTTGGACTTGTGATCTTGGACGCGTCTGAAGACAAGATCTTGGGTTTGTGATTTTGGACGCGTCTGAAGATATGATCTTGAACTTTTGATCTTGGACGCGTCTGAAGACATGATCTTGGATACGTGATCTTGGACACTTATAAGGATATGAGCTTTGGACTTGTGATCTTGGACGTGTCTGAGCTTCAATTATAGTCTTCCATTTCCCATTTTTGTTTGCCGTAGCAGACTTTCATCGACCATTTTGTCTTTTTCTTCTATTATTTATATATATTTTTCTTTTTTTCCTGCACAAATAGTTTGAAAGAGGCAAAATACGAAATATAATTTAAGTATATTATTTAAAGTAGAATATTAATAATATATAATAGGTAAATATTTTATATTCATCAATCACACAGTCGGTATCTCTTCCTGGAAACCTAGATACTTTTGGTTTGGACTTCAAGCCCACTGCTGCTGACATAAGGCGAGCTAAAAAGATGAAAAAGAGAGCATGGACCCTTCCAAAACCCATCCCCCGCCTTTATCGTTCCTTTGTCAGGCCTGGTACTAAGAAGCGCCCAGCAATGGCAATGCCTAATTCTGTGGTGGTGGAACCCGACAAGGAGTTGATTTGGAGGTTTGAGAAGCTTTTTGACAAGGTGAATGTGTTGGAGGCAGGAGAAGGTCCAAGCAAGGCAGATTTGCAGTTCGTGGGGCCCCATGCAAAGCTTAATAATTGTGAAGCTACTGCTCTTCCTACCCGGAGGGAGTCTTGGTAGTTAGTTTTGATTTTCCTTTCAGTTTAATCCGGGTTATTTCCAAGGTTGTAATTCAGATGCTATGTTCCGTCCGTTTGGATGAGTTAAACCTTGTTATCTTACGATTTTAATGAAATGCAATTTCGTTCCTTTTTTCATTCCTGATAGACTTTATTTTGTCTTTCTTTTCTTTCTTGTACAATCCCTTTTATGTTGATTTCACCGATGTGTCATGCATGAGAAATCTTCGGCCTAGTCTTGAATACCAATCTAACTCCGAAATAATAATACAAGAAATTGAGTGCGATGGCGAAGTAGAATATGATGATGAAAAAGCCTTGGAAGAAATCAGTAAAGAATTAAGCCAATTTGAAGAAAAACCCATACCTAATCTGAATGACACTGAGGCAATCAATTTAGTGGATTAGGAGAATGTACGGGAAATGAAAATAAGTGTCCATTTGGAACCTCAGCTCAGAGAAGAGATAATTAAAGCGTTGTTTGAATACAAAGATATTTTTGCATGGTCATATGAAGATATGCCTGGTTTAAGCACCGATTGGGTGGTCCACAAGTTGCCCACCGACCCAGCATGCCCTCCAATCAAGCAGAAGTTTTGGAAATTTAAAACAGATATCAGTGTGAAAATCAAAGAAGATGTCACCAAGCTGTTTAAGGTGAAGGTCATCAGGGTCACGCAGTATCCCACTTGGTTAGACAATGTTGTGCCTGTGCCAGAGAAGGATGGAAAGAACAGAGCATGCATTGATTACCGTGATCTCAATAAGGCGTGTCCAAAAGACAACTTCCCACTACCAAACATCCACGTATTGATTGACAATTGTGCCAAACATGAGATTGGTTCCTTCGGGGAATGTTATGCGGGCTAACACCAGCTTTTGATGGATGAGGAGGATGCGGAAAAGACGACATTCATCACGCCTTGGGGAACGTATTGTTATAGGGTCATGCCATTTGGGTTGAAAAACGTAGGGGAAACATACATGAGGGCGATGACCACCATGTTCCATGACATGATACATCGGGAAATTGAAGTCTATATAGACGACGTGATCATAAAGTCGAGGAAGCAATGTGACCATGTCAAGGACTTGAGGAAGTTTTTCCTGAGGCTCCGCAGGTACAACCTCAAACTTAATCAAGCGAAGTGAGCATTTGGAGTCCCATCTGGGAAGTTGTTGGGGTTTGTGGTAAGTCGACACGGTATTGATTTAGACTCGTCCAAGATCAAAGACATTCAGGAGTTACTGCCGCCAAAGAACAAAAAAGAGGTGATGAGTTTGCTTGGCAGGTTAAATTATATCAGCCGGTTCATTGCCCAGCTCACAACAACTTGTGAGCCCATCTTTAAGCTGCTAAAGAAGGATGCTGCGGTCAGATGGACGGATGAATGTCAAGCAGCATTCGACAAGATTAAGGAGTATTTGGCCAGTCCACCTGTGTTGGTCCCACCGAAGCCAGGAAGACCCTTGATTCTTTATCTGACAGTTTTGGATAACTCGTTTGGCTATGTACTGGGGCAGCATGACATCACGGGAAAGAAAGAGCAAGTGATTTACTACCTCAGCAGGAAGTTCATATCTTATGAGGTGAAGTGAAGTACACTCAGCTTGAGAGGACGTGTTGTGCCTTAACCTGGGTATTGCAGAAGCTGAAACATTACTTGCCATCATATACCACTTATCTCATCTCTCGGTTGGACCCAGTAAAGTATATTTTTCAAGAGCCCATGCCCATAGGGAGGCTCGCGAAGTGGCAAATCTTGCTTATGGAATTTGATATTGATGTGACCCGAACTGCAATGAAAGCACAAGCGGTGGCTGATCATCTAGCCGAGAATCGAGTTGATAATAAATATAAACCTTTGAAGACATATTTCCCTAATTAAGAGGTAATGCATGTTGAGGAATTAGAACAGGTCGAGAAGTCAGGGTGGAAACTGTTCTTTGATGGGGCTTCCAACACCAAAGGCGTCACGATAGGAGAAGTGCTTATTTCTGAGACGGGGCAACACTACCCTGTTACAGCTCAACTTTGTTTCTATTGCGCCAATAACATGGCTGAATACGAGGCGTGTATCTTGGGTTTGAGGTTGTCTATAGACATGGTTGTACAGGAAATCTTGCTCATGGGTGACTCGGATCTTCTGGTGTACCAGATTCAGAGGGAATGGGAGACACGAGACATAAAGCTCATACTGTATCGGCAGTGTTTGCATGAACTTTGTCAACGGTTTCAGTCAATAGATTTCAGGCATATTCCAAGGGGATATCCCGCACAGGCCACAGGGGATCAAAAAAGAGTGATTCGATGCTTGGCAAGCGGATTTTTCTTCAGTGGGGGAGTGTTGTACAAAAGAACTCCAGATCTTGGTTTATTAAGATGCATAAATGCTAAACAGGCTACAGTTATCATGACCTAGGTACATGCAGGAGTTTGTGGACCTCATATGAGTGGATATGTATTAGCAAAGAAGATTCTCCAAGCAGGTTATTATTGGTTTACTATGGAACGGGATTGCATCAGTTTCATGCGCAAGTGTCATCAATGTCAGGTACATGGGGATTTGATTCATTCTCCACCATCTGAATTGCATACAATGTCGGCACCATGGCCTTTTGTTGCTTGGGGAATGGATGTCATTGGGTCGATTGAGCCAGCGGCGTCAAATGGGCACAGCTTTATTCTTGTAGCCACTGATTATTTCACTAAGTGGGATGAGGCGAAAACTTTCAAATCAGTGACTAAGAAGGTAGTAGTCGATTTTGTGCATTCGAATATCATCTGTCAGTTCGGGATCCTGAAGGTATTCATCACGGACAATGGTGCCAACCTCAACAGTCATCTGATGGTGGAGACATGTCAGCAGTTTAACATCATGCACCATAATTCCACCCCATATCGTCCTAAGGCGTACGGAGCGGTCAAAGCAGCTAACAAGAACATCAAGAAAATACTTCGAAAAATGGTGGAAGGGTCCAGTCAATGACATGATAAGTTACCTTTCGTACTGTTAGGCTATCGCACTACTATCCGCACTTTAGTAGGGGCAACTCCTTATTCATTGGTATATGGTACTGAGGCAGTGATACCCGCAGAGGTCGAAATACCATCCCTTCAGATTATCGTCGAGGCGGAAATTGACGATGTTGAATGGGTCCAAGAACGCCTGGAAAAACTAGGTTTGATTGATAAAAAGAGATTGGCAATAGTATGTCCCAGACAATTGTACCAACGGAGAATGGCAAGAGCATATAACAAGAAATTACGTGCGCAAAAATTTGAAGTAGCGCAATTGGTATTGAGACGCATCTTACCTTATTGGACTGAAGCAAAAGGAAAGTTCGCCCCGAACTGGCAGGGGGCATTTGTTGTAACCAGAGTGTTGTTCAATGGCGCATTATATCTGACAGATGTGGAGGGAAAATGTGTAGAAATGGCTATCAACTCTGATGCAGCCAAGCGATACTATGTATGATTTATTTGTATAATTATACTTGACTGTATTTGGCGTATTTTTCTGATTGAAATGACGAAGGCATTTTGTTCTGCTATCCAAACACTTTTTCCTTTTTTACCCCTTTTGAGCCTCATTTATTTTCTTTCGTACCCCTCTTTTAGAATCAATAACAACTCGGGAGCCCGAGCAGGGAAAACCAGCGGAGAAACAAGAAAAAACAGTCCAAAAGGAAAGAAAAGGAAAAGAAGAAGAAAATAAAAGAGAAGAAAAGAGAAAAGAAAAGAAAGGAAAGAAGAGAAAAAGAAAAGAGAAAAGAAAAAAAAAAGAAAAGGGAAGAGAAAAGAAAAAGAAAGGAAAAGAAAGGAAAAGAAAGAAAAGAAAAGTGGAAGAAAGGGTAGATCGCAACAACGAAGTAATTTTATGACCTGAACCACGTTTGACTTGATCCCGAAAGGGTACGTAGGCAGCCTCTCTCTGAGATTCGGTCACACCAAATAAAATCCAAGAGTCCCCCAAGAAAGAAACTGGGGCAGAAGTTGTAGTTGTTGTGAGAAATCTGGTTCCGAAAGTTGTAATTTTGAACCCATGTTGAATTGTTTCGAGCCTGGTATACCCTTCTTTCTAACCCCATCCAAAAGCCTGCATTACGATCTAGAGAAAGACCTTCTGATCAGTCTTCAAGTAAGTGCCAATACGAGCAAGTAAAACTCATTCGTGTCAGGGGCAACACTTCGGTACAAGAAGAAAAATTATGAAAATGAGAGAGTATTATTGGTGAAAAGCCTCATGGGCACCGTAAGGCGACAGAAGTTGAGAGAAATCAAAATGAGAGAGTCTTATTTTTGAAAATCCTCACGGGCACCGTAAGGCAAAGTGAGTTGAGAGAAATCAAAAATAAGAGAGTCTTATTGGTGAAAACCCTCATGAGCACCGTAAGGCGAAGCGAGTTGAGAGACATCAAAATGAGAGAGTCTTATTGGTGAAAACCCTCACGGGCACTGTAAGGCGAAGGTCGGTTTTCAGATGGGCAAATGAGACAAGTCTGTGGTTGAAAGCTGCTCCGAACACCGCAAGATGAGCAAGGTTTGGGTTTGGGTGAAAAAACACGTTATGAAAGTCCGGAACAGCAAATGTGGCAATTGAAAGGTGATTGGTTGAACAGACTGGGCAGGTTAATCCAAAATGCGTGGCATGATCAGTGGTACCGGCCGTTCCACTAAGATAAGTCTTCTTCTCTTCCTTCTTCATTACAAAACATCCGTTTTTGGATTCTCTCTATACTTAACCCTCGAGGTCATTGCATTTCATTCTTTTGAGGTCTGTCTGTGAGATATTTCAGTGTCATTTTCGTTCGAAACAAAAAGGGAGGATTGTCAAGGCTAACTACCAGTTTCCCAGTTGCACAGCACAACAGGGCCAGAATATATCAAAGATGGAAAAAGAAAAAGTAAGACATGAAGGACCACTAGAAGTTTCATCGGTGGATTAATCAGATAATTATGGGGGGAGAAGCGATGTTTCAGATAGAGGGGTCAGAAAGACAAAAACAACAATACGGGATAGAACGCTTGGGTCATCAAAGTCAGGGGGAGGAAGTCGAGGCGATTGAAAGTCGGTCAGGAAGTCGAGGCGGTTCAAGGCAAGTCCAGGGAAGGAAGTTGGAATAGAGCCCAGCAGCAGGGACGCACCCAGCAAGAATGCCAGCAACTAACCACCATTTTAAATTAACAAAATCTTTCTTTGATTGAAACAGGGGAAAGAAATTTTCTTTGTTTGATGTTTTGCAATTAGGCGCCCACCTGGAGAACAAGGGAATACATTTCAAGTTCAGCAGTCAGGCGCCCACCTGGAGAACGAGGGAATACATTTCAAGTTCAGAAGTTAGGCGCCCACCTGGAGAACAAGGGAATACATTTCAAGTTCAGCAGTCAGGCGCCCACCTGGAGAACAAGGGAATACGATTCAGTCTCAACAGTCAGGCGCCCACCCGGAGAACAAGGGAAGTACAATGCGAATTTTATCTTTCAAGTTTTTAATATTTTGTAACGTAACGCGCCCAATCATCAAACTAGGACAGAAAATTTTCTGTATTTTGTTGAAGTCAGGAGCCCACCTAGAAAACAAGGGAATACATTTCAAGTTCAGCAGTCAGGCGCCCACCTGGAGAACGTGGGAATACATTTCAAGTTTAGAAGTCAGGCGCCCTTCGGGAGTACAAGGGAATACATTTCAAGCTCAGCAATCAGGCGCCCACCTGCAAAACAAGGGGAGTACAATTCAAAGTTTAGCTTTCAATTTTTAACACTTGATAACATGATGTGCCCAGCCATCAAACCGGGGTAGAAAATTTTCTTTGTTTTTCTATTTTGTTGAAGTCAGGAGCCCACCTGGAGAACAAGGGAATACTTTTCAAGTTCAGCAATCTGGAGCCCACATGGAGAACAAGGGAATACATTTCAAAGTTTAGCAATCAGGAGGCCACCAGGAGAACAAGGGAATACTTTTCAAGTATAAGCAATCAGGATTCCGCCTAAAGAATAGAGGCATACATTTCAATAGTCAAGCATCACTCGGAGGAATAGGAAAATATCTCCGATCATAATGCAAGACAACAACGTCAGAATACCATCAGGAGGATACAAGTTCAGGGCTGCAAGAGCAAGTTTGAAGACATAGATAGGACTTTTTGTACTTCATAGATCATAGCTTAGGCTAACTTCTTTTTATTTTTGACGAGGAGTAATAAGGGGGTCAGCAAGCAGTAACAGCAGCAAAAGCAGTGAAATCACAGCTCCTGGTAGTCCCAGCTACCAAACCTTCCAGAACTACACTAACGTGATTCATTTTTAGCCAAAGATATGTAGGCAACCTTTGAAGCAGGGTTCAGTCAGACGGTTTTAAAAAATGCTTCACACGGAATATTCAAACGGGCAAAAATCGCTCGTTTCCGCTCACTTATCTTTGCACGAAAACTCTTCGTGTTTCCGGGCAAAGAGGGGCAGCTATGAGCACGTGATTTTTGTCCTATATGAATTATTCCCAAAATTCAAACAAAATGATTTCTTTCATTATTTTGTAATTTTTGTGGATTTTTTCGACATTTTATGTTAATTGTTTGTATTTTATTTGCGCATTTTAATTTGTATGAAAAATATAAAAAATTATACACTCAACATTTACATTTAGGATTTAATTTCATTTTTTAGGATTAATTAGTAGTTAAGTTATTTTTAAAACAAAATTTAAAGAAAATAGCAAAAATGGTTCTTTTTTGCATTTATTGTTAATTTGTCTTAGTTTGCATTTAAATTAGGAGTTAGTGTAATTGGAAATTAAGAAATATATTTTTAGGGTCAATTTGGTTTTTGGTTTTTAATTTAGAATTTAATAAAAATTAGAAAATAAATACAAAATGAAACAAAAAGAAAAAATGGAAATGAAAAGAAAACCATTAAGGAAGGGGCTATTTTGACTCGAATTGGGCTATTTTAAATAATTCCGCCTGGCCCAAGCCAAAAAATCACCCCCAGTCCATGGCCCAATTCCCCCTACCCGGTCCGTCTCCCAATGTGAGCAAAACAACCCCGTTTCATAAAGGAAAGATCTTGGTCGTCGAGGTTGATCATATCAATGGCCAGGAACTGGGAGTTCATTAATATTTAATGGTCAGATTACACCTAACCCCCCCCAGTGTTGTCTCTCTCATTTCACCCCAAAACAAAATCTCTAATGCAACTGTGCCCTGCCGTGCTCCGCCGCCAGAAATCACATCACGGCGGCGGCCGGCCTCCATTCCGTCCAAAGTTACACCCCTTATTCCTTTTCTCCTTCCCATTACAAATCCACAATCTGTTTCCCTCAAATCCCATCCCAGCCCGTGGAATATCGGATCAAAGAATTTCGGCCAAGACTCGAAGTTCTCCAAACTCAACTAAATTTATACCATGGAACCGCCTTGACCTCCTCTATCAAATCCCCCAAACCCCGTCCCTCAAATATCAGCAGAATTGTTTGAATATTAAATCTAATTTCGGACCAAAACCCTAGTTTTCCCAAATTTCGCCAAATTGACACCATTTGACTCTCTCATCTCCCTCATGTGGAATTCAGCGTCAATAACACTCAAGTCTCACTGGAGATGGCCAGATTCGAACTTTGAGAGTTAGCCGAATTTTTGAAGTCGAATCAATGAGTTTCTATGATTAGTTTTTGTTTATTTTCCATTTAGCTTTGTGTGGTTTTATTTGTGTGATTGGTTCCTGTTTTTTCCACAAATTTATTCATTCGTTTTTACTTTCATTTTTAAATTCTATGTTTTCTCCTTTTCTCCTTTAATTGTTGATGCTGATTAAGGTTAAACCTAGTTTTAATTCGTGTGTCTTATTTGTTTAGCTTCGTTTAATCCAATAGTTCATGGATCAGTAGTAAACATTCTGCCCTATTTTTTTTTATTGTTTGAGTTTTTTGCTTAATCTTTGTTCATGATGATCCATTAGGTTTAAGTTTTGCTTCAAATTGAATGTGTTCTCATTTGGTTTAACTCGTTGTAGTGATCTTGTTTTGTGATAGTTAGATTTTGTAAAGTTCTAGTTTTATTAGTTAGAAATTAGATTGGATTTCCTGTAAATTGTTCTTCGATTTTAGTAGAATAATGTTTAGCCTTGATTCTTAGAGGTTTTGTTAGAGATTGGTTATAGCTGAATAATATGTATTTTAGTTAACTATGGGGGCTGGGTCAGTTGATGGTCATTTGGTAATTTCAGAATAAGCTAAGGGTAATTGGGGTAATTCAAGGGTAGGGAATCTTTAATGGCTGAATAAGTACCCCCTAGAGTCTTCTAGATGGGGGTTCGAGCTGAAAATTGCAGAAAGTTAGATGTTAACTTAAGAAACAAGTTAATAAATAGAGGACTAATCTGAAAATAAAATAGGGACTAAAAGGAAATAGGAAATCTGAGGGCTGCCCTCCCTTGTGCTTATAAATTGACATGCCCTTGCCTTCACTAACAAGTTTTTAGCCTCTAAATTCTCCCCAAAATCCATTCTCTGAAAATCTGAGTTTCCAAGTTTGAATTTCAAATCCAAATTCTAGATCTAGTTCTTCAAAAAAACCAAAAACAACAAAAAATCTTTAAAAAAATCAAAAAACATTGTTCCATTGAAAAACTTTAGGTTAATTTCGAGTTCTAGTTAATCAATCCACATCTTCTAGTTCACAATCTGATGGCTGAGGTTTCAGAGGTTTACAAGACTGATTTCGAGTGATTTTGAGTCCAATTAAGCTAGTTTGAGTGGTGCTTTGATTGCTGAAGATTCAGAGGGTATTTTTGGGTTTATTTCGAGTTTGTGTGGTGCTATTCAAGTATTTTTGGGTTGGTTGACTGGCTGATTTAGTGTTAAAACATTTCTTGGGTTTTGGTATTGAAATCTGTTGTTTAACTGTTGCTCGTTTGCTAATGCAGATCCCTCTTTCGTCTTATTGAATTTTAACTTCCTGGTATTTCTCAGTCTCAAATGATACAAAATTGAGTCAAATGTATGGTTCACATTGGAAGAAAAATGAAGTCTGAGTTTCTGCTATTCTCCTATACTCTCCCTTAGTATTGATGTAGTTCACATTTATAGTCATTTGTATTCTAGAATAACTGTGTTAATGAGACTGTATGAACTGTATTAGATCATTTGCATTTTCTCATATCATTCTACAAATGTTTTTGTGTAATGGCTTGCTGATTTGAGATCAGTTTTCATGATTAGTAGAAATGGTAGCAGGTTAGTTTGAAGGTTTAAAGTCAGAAGGTGATAAGCACTTGAAGCTATTTTTTTAGAATCAATATAGAAATACAATAGGACAACGTTAGGTTTAGATTTAACAAATAAGTTCAGTTTTAAATTCATCATTTCTGGTTTTGAAATCAGGGAGTAAACGTTTAAATCTGTTAAATTAATTTGAGTTTGATATTTCAATTTAGTTAATGATCACTTTAGTTTAGTTGCTGCTTTTCTAAAATGTTGTAGTAATTCATTAGTTTAGACGCAATTTGAGCATGAGAATTTGAGTTTAACAAAACAGTAATCGTTGATTTGGAATGAAATTGCATTATTACAAAAATCATGGAATGCAATACGAATTGGGTCCAGTAGCTGCGAAATCTAATTAAGGCCCAATGTTGGTTTGGGCCTGCCAGTACACCCAGGCTTGACAGCCTGCTTTCGTATATTTTGTGCCATAGCTCTGCTAACGCGTAGCCCGTTTCAGTTCTAATCTGCTCCCCATTTGTGCATGTGTTGGTGTTTGAACATCAGAGTTAGGTCTTCAATTTATAGTGCAAGTGAACTAAGACCTGACTTTAGTGCAAGTTAATTAAGACCCGATTTTACAGATAATCACTGTTAGATAATAGTAGTTCATCTTTAGGTTGGCCTTACAATAAAAATGAGATGAGCCTCGCTAAACAAAACACATAAATTACGGGGCCACTTTAAATGTCTATATTAAATACTTAGAATTTGGGACGGGCCGTTTAGCGAATTTCACGACTTTCCCCAAAGATAATAACACGTTAGTTGCTTTAAGTCCGTTACTTAAATAATTTTACCTTCCTAAATACGGGTGCACATTTATGTGACCCAAATCCAAATCTCAACGAAGTCGAAATGTGTCAAAAATCACGGGTGCATTTATGTGACGCGGTGCGAGATATGTTTTCATGACGTTGCAATTCTCTTAAAATAATAATAATAAAAACGGTTCAAAGTTAAAATCACATAGGTTCAAACATGTACTAAAATCAAATAAATAAGCTAAATATGACAGTTGAGCGACCGTTCTAGAACCATGGAACCCGGGAAATGCCTAACACCTTCTCTCTGGTTAACAAAATTCCTTACTCGGATTTCTCGATCGCGGTCTGTTAAAAAAAGTCAATAATTTCCTTGATTCGGGATTCAACCAGTCACTTGGGACACCATTAATCTCCCAAGTGGAGACTCTGAATCTCAATAAACAAATCCCGTTTCGATTGTCCTTTAATTGGAAAAACTCCTTTACGCCCTCACGGGTGTAAGTAAAAAGGAGGTGTAACAGCTCTGGCGACTCTGCTGGGGATACAAACCCAGAACATCGGTTCAGGGTTTAAGAATTCGAGCTTGGAATAATTGTTATATTTGGCTCTATCTGATTTTCCTACACGTTTCATGCTGAATGTGCTAAATGCTTTACCGCTTTGATATTATTTGAACTCTCTCTCTCTCTATATATATATATAATTGTCACAAACCCCTTCTCTTCTCATCTCTAGGGATGTGCTCACTGGTGGAAACTCCCTATTCTGTTAGTGTCATACCTTAAAATAAGATAGAGGCTCGGACAAGTTACTAAGCCGGATGATCTTTCGGGTCCCCGATACGTAGCGCCCTCCTCAACTCAAGTTGTCCGCTTGGTTGCACAGTCTAGAACATATACCCAGGTTCTGAACCTAGAATAACTCGACTTCATGCCGGATCCCTAGTAGGCACGCTTATTTGCATCACGTGAATATGACTTAGGGAACTCAACACAGGGGTTGGGTCCGTCTAAGACAGGTAACCTGAAATGAAAAAGACCATCATGATGCATCTTACGTGTTGCGTGTACATTTATTTGTCTCGAACTCACATGCTGACCGACTTTGAATATCTAGAACAGTTGAAAAAAAGAGAAATAGCAGTGTAGAGAGTAAATTCCTTGTTTTAGAAAAACCAATGTCCAAATAGTGCCAAAACTCTGTCGAATTTTTGAAAAAAAAGAAAAAAAGAAAAAGGGAGTCTCATTTTCAAGAAATAGCTGGTTTTATTTACCAAAAACAAAATGATGAAAAAGATTTTTGTTCTCACAAATAGTTTGTTTTGTTTGCCCGAACTACGCCAGTTTGATTCTCACAGGGTGTGGGATACGTAAGCAACCCTCATCAGGTCCAACTTCTTTTTGCCAAAATAGCCCAAAATCAACACAATTTTGTCTTTATTGTAAATAGGTAAGGTGATGTCGTTTTTGTCAAAAATAGCCGAATGTTCCCGAAAGGGACGCCGGAAGGCTTAATTTGCATTAGCGGCCACCTTTGGTCTTTTTCCAATTTTTGCCCAGTTATCAGGCACAACCTTAAAATCTTCCTCCGGAGGTGCTAAAAGGTCGTACCTGTAAATTTGGACTTTGGTCTTAGAATTAGAAAATATGAAGAAACAAAAATGAGTCCATTTTTTTAGAGTAAAATAGAATAAAGTCATGAGTCACTTAATCACTTTAATAAATGTGCAGGATGAGCACAATCCAAATTGAATCTTCCTCATTCATAAGTTAAATCCCTTTGGAGTTATGGCTGTGGTGGAATGATTTAGGTGGAGAAGGGCAAAACGAGGTCAAGAAATACTTGAGGGGCCTGCTCGGATTGTTGGAAATTATACCCAGGGGAGACATCATAAGGGTTTTGGTCACATGCTGGGACCCAACTAATAATGTATTTGAGTTTTCGGATTTTGATCTTACCCCAACACTGGAGGAGATATTTGTCACGACCCAAATCCACTAAGGGTCGTGGTGGCGCCGGACACCGCTGTCAGGCCAGCCAATTAGATTACCAATTAATTCCCTTTTCAATAATTTTGAAAAAATCTAAGGTTTTTCCTTCCATTTTTATAAATAAAAGTTCACTACTTGAATTCAAATTTAAATAATAACAATTAGTACAAATCCATTGTAAACCATCCCAGAAACCCGGTGTCACAAGTACATGAGCAACTACTGATAAGAGAAATAAAATTCAATATCCCCCCGGAATACAGTGGGCGAAAAGTAAATACAATACACTGGAAGGGACTACCCTAGCTGCGGTCGCCTTAAATGATGCAGCCCACCTAGTCCCAGCGTCATCCATGTTGCTACACCCAATAGGCTACTAGAGGTGTATATATACCTGTGCAACAAAAATGCACAGAAGTGTAGTATGAGTAC
>MU787611.1:85753-130272 GCA_026770625.1 Nicotiana glauca | reverse complement strand
GATATCATTCACAAGTATTACTCACCTCGAACCGGCGAAATCTCAAGCCTGCGACGCCTTTGCCCCTCAAATCGGCCTCCACGCACGTCGAGTCTAGCCAAAAATAGAGCGAATACATCACAATATGCAAATGGAACAATACCCAATCGAAAATAATAGAATTATAGCAAGAACCTCGAAATTAGCAAAACCCGAGCCCCGGGCCCGCTTCTCGAAAAATTATGAGATTTATATCACCGGAATCCTCGTCTCGCCACGAGTCCGTACATATAAAATACACAAGAATCGGAGTCTATTTGACCCCTCAAATCATCAATTCAACCTTCTTAGGCTTCAAGCCTTAACCTCCATTTTTACCCTTTAATTCCTTGAATTTCAGTGATTAATTCATGTTTTTACACCATAATAACATAATCCGAGTTCAAATATCCATACCTGATGAAACCCTTTCGAATCCTCTTCAAAATCGCCCAAAACCCGCTTTGCTCAAAGTCCAAAATGTTTTCTTCTTTTCCAAGTTCGTGAACACTGTTCACTATAACACAGGTCCATTTTTCGCTTCTGCGGTCCACTGACCGCACCTGCGGTCACGCTTATGCGGCAATTTGAACGCTTATGCGGTCCAACTCAAAAACTCCTGGGACCACTTCTGCTATCCAAACACCGCTTATGTGGTTTTCCTCCTACCGCTTCTGCGGTCCCGCAAAAGCGACCCCTCTTCCGCTTATGCGGAGAATCCCTTGGGCCACAACTGTCTGCTTCTGCGGCTCCCAACCGCATCTGCGGAACCACATAAGCGGCTCCTATTCCGCAGATACGGAAATAGCAGAAGACTGAAAAATCTGACTGCAACAAAGGCTTCAAACTCCTGTTTAACCATCCGAAATCACCCCGAGGCCCCGGGGGCCTTAACCAAAAGCATCAACACAACCAAAAACCTTATTCAAACTTGCTCCAATCCTCAAAACATGTCATGCAACGCTAAAACCATTAAAACACATCGGATTCAAGCCTAGTTTTCATCAAAACTTCCGAAATGCGCATTCAATCAAAAACCTGACCAAACAACGTCCGAATGACCTGAAAATTTGCAGACATATGCAAAATCACCTAACGAAGCTACTGCAACTCTCAGAATTCCATTCCGATCCTCGGATCAAAATCTCACCTATCAACCGGATATCGCCTAAAATGCTAACTTCGCCAATTCAAGCCTAATTCTACACCGAGCCTCCAAAATCAATTACGATCGCACTCCTAAGTCACAAATCATCCCCCGAAGCTAACCAAATCACCGAAATTCACATCCGAGCCCTCTAACTATATAGTCAACTTTCGGTTGACTTTTCCAAAACAAGCTTCCTTCTAAGAGGCTAAGTGCCTCATTCCAACTAAAGCCAAATCCATTCAACCTGATCAACTCAAATACTGATATTGGAACACGAAGCAACACAATATGGGGGAAATGGGGAGGAAAAACATGAGACGACGGGCCGGGTCGTCACATCCTCCCCAACTTAAACAATTGCTCGTCCTCGAGCGTACCCAGAGTTGTACTAGAAGCCAACCAATAGTTGAATGGCCTTACCAAGCATATACCCGGGGTGATCCCACTTCACCCTATCTTACATAGATCCGATAATACAACACAACTGAAATTTCACAACCTTTGCCCACAACACCCGAATACCGGTGGAAAAACCTCTTATCAACAAAGGTCTTATTCCAGAACTTTCATACACTGCCAACGAATAATGAAACACGCAATAAACTGTAACGATTTCTCAGATCAACCATTCATGAAGTCACTCCCCTTTTGGCTACTACCACAATAGATTTCTGAGCCGAACCTCGATATTAATCTTCTGATAAGCTGAAACCAAATCCGTTTGTATTCATTAATGACTCCAACAATCCCCTCGAATCTAACATATCACTCTGGTGATATGGCACTTCAACACAGGCCTAAGCCACAACTTGCATAATACACGCACCAATAAGAGACGGTCTAAACATACTCAAATCATTAAAAAAATGACTCAAACGAAAGAGTTGTACCTTAAGCTCATCAATATCATTACAACACAAGGCCGGGACCCTGTCTCACATCATAGAAATAGAGTACCTGAATCCTCCTCGAAAGGTCATAACTTCACGTAGACTCGCTATAATGCGCGATCTTAACCAAACACTGTTACATATGAAGCACCTCAAGTTGCTATACTCAAAATTGACAACCACGCACGACTGACATCTAGAACCCAAACAAATCATTATACCACTGGTGAAGCAAGTAATATACACCATACAATTCTGAAAGGACACAACCGATGTGCCATTCGCCGAGCAGCACCCATACGGACCTTCCTTAGAACCCAGGAAGCAAGGCATACAATTAGCATATGGAACACTATTCTCGACATTACCCCATTGCAGCGTGAAACCCGATCCACACATACTCATGGCGGCGTTCCATCCGATCCACACATACTCATGGCAGCGTGCCATCCGATCCACACATATATACCTCACATAAGGAGATGCACATCGAGCCAAATTTGCTCATTACAAAAAAATACTGAGTACTAGTCGTAAGCATACTAGGTGCATACAATATCTTCATATAGAGTTGTAAGCTACAAAACTCAAACACAACTGAGGTCCTTCCCCCTCAACTTCCACTATGAATCTCGATAGCACGGCACTATATGTGCCCACAGTCCAAAAATCATAACGCCTCACAGCACCAAAAAAAGCAACTCATAGATCTCCCCAGATCACTAACAAGCTCAATAATGATAGATTCGACCTATCCCTCAACAATACATATCGGGGCCAACCAAGCCATCTCAATCTGCATACGTAGCCACATCGGCCTGCCAACAAACTCAATACCAAGAAGCCTGAAGCTACTCCTTCCACTTTTTATAACTCCTGCTGAAGCTGTACGATACAATGCCCGGCACCCAATAAATGCTGAAACCCATAATCTCGCCCGACGACATGCCCGGCCATAAGGAACGCATCCGTAAAAGTCCTTCAATACCGGAACTGAATCAATGGTAGAAACCTCTATACTAACATCCGTCACAAGGATCCAATTAAGGAAGGCAATCTTTCCCAGCCGTCCGCTGATCTTTGGAATACCAACCACTCTGCTATAACATAATCCGATGCACCTCGCCACGCAACCGGTGGCATTTTCCGACATAGCCCATAGCACAATAGTCTAGAATAACCCACATTGCGACAACCAGTCTGCAGCTCAACATCATATACAAAATCTAACATACCAACAAAGAAAGATCCACTCGGGCCTCCAATCCCAATAGCCGCTAACGGTACTAATACACACTATCCACAACTACTACATATCCTGAACATGAGAACTCCTAGCCTCCAGCTCCACATAGCACACGAATTACTATACCTGATCCCAAATTCTGCAGTATAATTACATATTGCACCTCGAGTACCCAATCATTCTTCGAAGATATTCTAAAATTCTCCTGTGCCATTAAACAAACTCAGATATTAGCAGTCGATCTATCAAGAAAAATGCCGCAACACTACCGAAGTGCCATCAACTTAATTACATTGCCTTTTTTCTGAAACATATACCCTTGTCAAATCACTATGATTAGCAACACTGTTTCCTTAGTCATATGAGGATCACTCACCCTAATTATCTGAAGATCGATTCTTAAATCACCTGCAGCTGCCCATGCCGCTTAAGAATTTAATGACTTTCCATCCCGAGCTGAATCGATCCTTACACATACAAAATCCCAATCCTCCACAATATATCTCATATACCATGCCACACTAGGATACATGAGAACTTTTATCTCCCTTCCGCACCGCAGTCATCGACGCACTCAACTAGTCAAGAGCTTTCATTGATCCCATTTAGAAGAAAAATCATTACACACTCCATGCTTCGCATACCCATAAGAAATATACTCATCTTCAAACCACGGTAAAACCCAACAAGAACTTTCTCCCAATTCCATCTATCAAATTTCCTTTCTGATTCATCATCAACTTGATATTTCTCCCTTGCTGTAACATCACAATGCCTCAATCCAGGCCTACCACAGGAGATTCGAACATAAGACCACACTGTCCAACACTCATAGGCCACCGAATACTCTCTCAATGCTTCCCAGAAATACCACGTTCCAGAATACTTTACTTGAAGAACTTCATGTGAACCCGAATTCACTGCCATTACTTTCCAGATGCCGATACATAGGATCCCATAATTAACATAAAAATACCACAAGCCTCGACATTCCACGTTAAATAAACAGTCTCTGACCACATACACAACCTTGAGACACCTGATTGATATATGTACAATCTTGAACACATTAAAACCATTCACAAGAGTCATTCACACTTATTCAAACTGCAATTTACCTGACTTAACGAACAGAACCACTCGTGCCTTATTAGCACTCTAACACCGAAGGATATGACCTCATTCCAATACAAACGAACATCTTCCTTCTCTATACACTGAGCATTCTTTATCAACAACAGCTCAAGACATCCTAATATTTCCTTACCTCTACGAAGCACCATATAACCTTTATCAAAATTTTGCTTCACTTGTGCCATCCTCGGCTCATTTTCTACAACCAGGAATGATCCGCCAGCATACCTCAAAAGGGAACCAACATAGCACATAACCATGCAATCAGCTAATCAATCACAACCTCCCCAACTTGGCTCAAAGCCACCTATCAGGACACATTTAATAACCCATAATACTTTTACTCTAATGATGCCACAATATTATAGTGAGATTAAACTCAAATCATCTACTAGTTTATGAAAACACAGATCCTCGGATACTGAAATCCTCTACAAACCTCGCATTCATCCCCACATCAGCTGAGTCCACTCTCTTAAGCGACCCAAATTTATCAAATTTCAACATGTACCCCTCAATTACACGTGAGATCTTCTAACAATATACATAAGAATCGTACCCCTTAAGAACACTCCGCGGGAGATATCCCACCTGCTTCGCCTCAATTTAGTATTTCAGCACACCTTCCACCATCTTACACATAACACATCCATTAAATCTTCCTGATTCTGAACTCATATCGCCACACGTAGTGTAGTTCACTTCCCAACTAGGAGAAACGAAAATATTCTTCATGCGCCCATATTCTGGCCACACATCAAACCACAATTGGAAACGAATCACTTAACAGTTCATCTATTATTTCGCAGACTTCTTCGTCACTACCAAGTCATATAATAACATCTCACAATACTAAAATACTCATCACATGAATACCAAACTGCCATTCCGGCTAATAGCAACAATACCGAACATATAAGTTCAAAACACTTTCTCATACAATCGGCACCTCAGTGCTCCAGCCATAGGCAAGATCCGGCCTCAAGTCCTCCAGACTGACCCAACATCGAACTCACGTGATCACATCTCGCCCCTCGATCGGGGAATCACAAGCCATCAGGGCACTTATAATACCGAGCGCTCATGTGCGCATACAGACATATGGAAGGAATTTCAAGAGTTATATATCAAGATGAATCAAGTACGCACGGTAGAAATTTCCAAGAAATTGAAGTTTTCCTAAAGGTTCTACAGCCTCTCGAGGATAAATAAAGACGTCTCCGTACCGATCCGCGAGACTCTACTAACCCTGCTCATGACTCGTGAGACCTAGTAATCTAGGCTCTGATACCAACTTGTCACGACCCAATCATCATACCTGGTCGTGATGGCGCCTCTCGTGAGGACAAGGCCAGCCAACTAACCCAATTCGTTTCTTTAACACTTATTAAACATAAATAGATGGAAAATACAACTTAAATAATATTAATTATCAACTTTATAGCCTAACTCAGCCCGACCGGGGTGTCACAAGTCACGAGCATCTAGGAGGATCTTTATTACAATTTCAAAGTCTATAATACATAAAAAAAATTTGGAAATCAAGAAGAAGAAGAAACTCGGTGCCATGAACGCCAGTGGTCACCTTGCTTAGCTACGATAGCAATACCTTCAATCCGCTATTAACCCGCTACCGGGTGAACAATACCTGTAACTACACGCGAGGTGCAGGGAGTAAAGTGAGTACTTCCAACTCAGTGGTAATAAGAGCAAATAATATCTTAGCGATAAGAAAACACATATGAGCACTCTAAAATGCTATATAGAGCAGTACAACCCTTTGAGAAAAAAAACCATAACACGGTGAAAATCCTTTAGAAAATCTCAAGCTCAGTTAAAAATCTCTTTTACAAATATCTTTTTTTTTCAACAATCAAGCATATGAATACTATATCAGATAGTGCAAGTCGCCACATAAATCAGCCCCTTGGGCACAACACTCCTTAACATATAACACCAGGGTATCTGGTCAACAAGGCAAGTAATAGCATGTATGCCAATGATATGTGAGTGCTAAAATTCATGCCACGTAGTACACACAGGAACGAATGCATGAATGCAATGCAATGCACATGACCGTTGCAGCGCGCAACCCAATCCATGTGGGTACCCGCGCTCACTGGGGGTGTGTACAGACTCTGGAGAGGCTCCTACAGTTCAAGCGCAATAATACTACAGCGTGCAATCCAATCTACATATTATATCACATTCCAAAACATGCAAATGATCCACTCGGGCAATGTCAAGTAATAGCTTTTAACTCAAAACATCAGAAAACATAATTTAAGTCTTTAAACCTTAGCAATATGACTGCACATATCAAAACAGTGTTTAACTCAGTACTGAAATCATTTAATATGCTAAGTGTCATGAAAACAGTGATAATAACCCCTGCAGGGTTCAAATAACCGGCAAGAAGCCCAAAACATGGCAATCAGCCCAATTCAAGATAGCATCTAGCAAGTTTCAGTCAATTACGCAGCAAAATCCACAACCGGGATGGACCAAGTCACAATCCCCAACGGTGCTCTATACCACGCTCATACCTGGCGTGCAAGTCACCACAATACAGCACTATGATATGCAAATTCGGGATTTCAAACCCTCAGGATATCCTTCGCAAGTATTACTCACCTCGAACCGGCGAAATCTCAAGCCTGTGATACCTTTGCCCCTCAAATCGGCCTCCACGCGCATCGAGTCTATCCAAAAACAGAGCGAATACATCACCATATGCAAATGGAACAATACCCAATCAAAAACAATCGAATTATAGCAAGAGCCTCGAAACTAGCAAAACCCGAGCCCTGGGCCCGCTTCTCAAAAAATTACGAGATTCACATCACCAGAATCCTCGTCTCTCCACGAGTCCGTACATATAAAATACACAAGAATCAGAGTCTATTTGACCCCTCAAATCATCAATTCAACCTTCTTAGGCTTCAAGCCCTAACCTCCATTTTTGCCCTTTAATTCCTTGAATTTCAGTGATTAATTCATGTTTTTACACCATAATAACATAATCCGAGTCCAAATATCCATACCTGATGAAACCCCTTCGAATCCTCTTCAAAATCGCCCAAAACCCGCTTTGCTCGAAGTCCAAAATGTTTTTTTCTTTTCCAAGTTCGTGAACACTGTTCACTATAACACAGGTCCATTTTCCGCTTCTGCGGTCCACTGACCGCACCTGCGGTCACACTTATGCGGTAATTTGACCGCTTATGCGGTCCAACTCAAAAACTCCTGGGACCGCTTCTGCGATCCAAACACCGCTTATGCGGTTTTCCTCCTACCGCTTCTGCGGTCCCGCAAAAGTGACCCCTCTTCCGCTTATGCGGAGAATCCCTTGGGCCACAACTGTCCGCTTCTGCGGCTCCCCACTGCATCTGCAGTACCACTTAAGTGGCTCCTTTTCCGTAGATGCGGAAATAGCAGAAGACTAAAAAATTTGACTGCAACAAAGGCTTCAAACTCCCGTTTAACCATCCGAAATCACCCGAGGCCCTCAAGGCCTCAACCAAAAGCATCAACACAACCAGCAACCTTATTCAATCTTTCTGCAATCCTCAAAACACATCAAGCAACGCTAAAACCATTAAAACATATCGGATTCAAGCCTAGTTTTCATCAAAACTTCTGAAATGCGCATTCAATCAAAAACCCAACCAAACAACGTTCGAATGACCTGAAAATTTGCAGACATATGCAAAATCACCTAACGAAGCTACTGCAACTCTCAAAATTCCATTCCGACCCTCGGATCAAAATCTCACCTATCAATCGGATATCGCTAAAAATGCTAACTTCGCCAATTCAAGCCTAATTCTACACCGAGCCTCCAAAATCAATTCCGATCGCACTCCTAAGTCACAAATCATCCCTCGAAGCTAACCAAACCACCAGAATTCACATCCGAGCCCTCTAACTATATAGTCAACTTCTTGTTGACTTTTTCAAAACAAGCTTCCTTCTAAGAGGCTAAGTGCCTCATTCCAACTAAAACCAATTCCATTCAACCTGATCAACTCGAATACTAATAATGGAACACGAAGCAACACAATATGGGGGAAATGGGGTGGAAACACATGGGATGACGGGTCGGGTCGTCACAGTCACCTTGCCCAAACACCCTCAGATTTACACCATAGGATCCCCTCCCCGTCCTCTATCGAATCCCTAAAGTCATGACCCTCAAATATGACCGGAATTGTTCGAATTTTGATTTGAACTTTTCCAGCCAAAACCCTAAATATTCCAAATGGTACCAAATTGGCACAAGGTGATCCTCTCACCATTTGCATGAAGATATCACCGTCTAGGGCTTTCAAATATCACCGAAATTGGCCAAATTTGAAAGTGATAACTGACTGGAGTTTTCTTTTCAGTAAGTTTTGCTCAATTGTTTTCTGTTTTCTTTGTTTTGTTTTCTTGTCTTCTCGTGTTTCTGAGTATTAGGCTCATATAGATGCTAATCGATAATATAGGTTTAATTTCGTCATTAGTTTTGTTGGGTTTAATCTTGATTGTTTTTTCTTAGTCGACATGATTAATATGCAGGTCAATTCTCATTTTTCTTTCTGATGTTTGTCGTACCGTTTCTTTTTTAAAAAAAAAATCCTGCCATTCCTATTGATTTTGTGGTGTTTTAATAATGTGTAGTTTCTGATTACCTCATATTCGGGAATTCTTGATCGAATTTTGTTTAAGTCCTTGATTAGTTTTAGTCTGTTCTTACTAGTTATTTAATCTTAAATAGTTTAGTCTAGTATAGTTAGGATAATTAGGGAATTATTTGGGTATTAGTTCATTTAGTTAAATGGGTAATTCAGGGAGATAGTAAGGGCATAATAGGGAGTTCAAATGGAGAATTTACAAGTGATTGAAACTAGAAGGCTCTAGAGTATTCTAGAATAGGATTTTAGGCATACTTTTAGTAGTGTAGGGAGTGACTTGAGTAACAAGTTAATAAAAGGAGGACTATAAATGAAACTAAGGAAGGACTGAAAGGAAAAAACAAAATGAGAAGGCTGCCCTCATTGTGCCTATAAAATGACACTCTCATGCCTTGAAAGACAAGTTTGGAATCTCCAAATTCCCCCTAAAAACTCTCTCTAGATCTGATCCAGATTTTTGAATTCAAAATTTCCTTCTAGCTTTAGTTCTAGACAGAAAACCAAAAGCAAAACAATAGAAAAATTTCCAAAAAATAAAAACAAAACAAACAGAAAAAATAAAGTAAAAAATAGAGCAACACAAGTACTGTTACATTGAGCTTTGGCTCAATTTCGAGGTTTAATAGCTGTTCTTGGTCTCATGTTTTGAGTTTAATGTGTTGAGGTTCTTCTGAGGTCTATCAGTCCAATTTTGGGTTAATTCAAGTTCAATTTCAAGTTATTTGGGTGCATTTAGTTGATTTATGGTCGATCTCTCGTTTTAATCTGGTTTCGAGCTCATTCTGGGTTGTGACTCAATTTCCCGAGCTGTGCATTTTTGCTGTTTGCTTATCTCTTGGTGGCTGTTGTATTGCTACTACTGATCTTTTCTTGCTGTTTAAAACTCCATTTCAGGTACACACCTACAATTGCTGTAACTCTGAGTTGAAGTCGAAAGAAATTCATTCACAATTTGGCTGCCTAATGATGTAGTCGTTTGGATTGATGACTTGTCAACACATAGACACATGTGGATAGCTATGTAGTAGGTTAATTTAGTTTTATATGATTTGTATAACAAGGACTATTAATTAGTGGACTGTCAAACAATTAGGCGTGCTCCTGGAAATGTGAAAACTCAATAGCTATTGGTAGTTTAATTTGTTTGCGCTTGAGCTACTGGTGTGATGAAGAATCTCATTAGGCTTTTATATGCATTTCATGGTTTGTTTTGGACTTTAAACTTAGAATCATCTAGTTATAGTTTTCACACAGTTAATATCTGCCTAGCTTAGAGTTATTTCGTTTTATTTTCTAAAAAAAAGGAAGCAGAAATATTTGGATTTGGGGTTTGATTTCGAAATCTAGTTTAAATTCAACATTAACCTGTTTTGTGCTGCAACAATTCGTATCTTCGTTAATACGTAAGTGTTAATAACATTAGGTTAATTTTTCAAATCAATAGTTTACTTGAATTAAATTATGTATCATTAGTTAGACTGGCTTGAGTTCAAATCGTTGCCTCAGTAGTTTGATTGCGTGAGTATCATTTTCCCTTGACTGTCAACTGTTGGTACTCATCCAGAGTAGTTGGAAGTAAATTCAACAAACTTGTCTAATTGAATTGTGATTCTATGGGGGTTTAAAGGGTCAAAGGCGTAACAGCCCACTCCCAGGCGTTTGGACCTGGGCCACAGCCTACGAAGGGGTGATCTCAGTTATATGTTGATTTGCAATTCATATTCTTTGGGCTTTTGTTGGAGTCCAACGCATGTTCAGTTTAACCATTAATTAGTCGTATTAGGATAATAACCTTGATTAATTAGGATTTTTTTTCTTTTAGATACAAACAAAAATAGAAAATCATAGTCACTTTAGGTTTACCCTTATAAAATAAAGTGAGATGAGCCTCATCAAAACAAAACATGTAAATTGCGGGGCCCTCAATAAATGTTTGAACTAAAACACTTAGAATTCGGGATGGACCGTTTAACTAATTCCACGGCTCTCCCCAAAATAATAACGCGTTAGTCTCTTTAGGCACAATTCTAATAAAATTACCTTCCTAAAATTCGGGTGCACATTTTATGTGACCGAAATCAAATCTCAACGGAGTCAAAATAGGTTGACAACTACGGGTGCACTGGTGCAACGTGGTTCGAGGCGCATTTTCATAACATTGCAATTCTTATTAAAATAAAAAAAATAAAAAAAGCTGGTCACTAATAAAAGGCACATAAGTTAGAACATATTTTGAAATCAGATAAAATCAAATACAACAGTTGAGCAATCGTGCTAGAACCACGGAACCCGAGAATTCCTAACACCTTCTCCCGAGTTAACAGAATTCCTTACTCGAATTTCTGGATCACGGACTGTTAAGAGAGTCATAATTTCCTTGGTTCGGGATTCAACCGGTGACTTGGGACACCATTAATCTCCCAAGTGGCGACTCCAAAATTTTAATAATAAATCCCGTTCTGATTGTCCTTTAATTGGAAAAACTCCTTTACGCCCTCGCGGGTGTAGCGAAAAAGGAGGTGTGACAACCGTCAAATCACGGGTCTGGGTCCGTTTTCCCAAAATATTTACCAAAGTCAAATTTATTCATTTTGACATAAAAACTTAGCATTTTTCATAGAATTTTATATTTAAGATTTTCGGCTACGCACTCGAACTACGCACGCAAATTGAGGCAACTCTAAATGAGGTTTTCAAGGCTTCGGAGACAGAAAATTTAATTAAAAAAGGTGATGACCCTTTGGGTCGTCACACTATTATTGAGTAGCGAGGGTAGTCGATGCAGTTTTACCTAACTAGGTCGGGATCGAATCCAAAAGGAGTTAATTTACTTGGAACTAGGTTTATATCTAAGTCTAGATGCGGATTTTGCTCTTAATTACACTTCCACACACTTTGGGTATGATTCTACTTCTAACTCTATTCTATTGTATGCAATATTTGAAAATAAGTATAATATTTTTGTTGTTGATTTTTAAAGGTTTAAAGAGACTAGGTTAGTGACTTCTACCTAGGTGGATAACTAATGGGTATTAAGAATCTAGGGCAAGCTTGATTTGAATGGGGTCGTAATACAGCTATCACACCTGGGTACTCACTCTATACCTCTTGGTAGTTTGAGTGATTTTTCCCAATTTAGCTTTCTAAAGTCCAAATGGGTATTCATGCAATTCAAGTGATATTAGCTCAAGTCGGATACTCCTATCTCTATGTTTAACCCTTTAATTGGGGCTATCAATTTATTGAGTTCATCCTAATTCCTTGTTAGCTTAGTTTTCCTAGACTTAGTCCCTTTCTCTCAAGTAGAGCCTAAGTCATAAAGGCAATAATCAGTGTTTACAACCACTAATTATATAGTTCTAGCAAGAACTAGGCTAAATATCACTAACCCATACACATTCAAGCTCTAGAATTAAATAAACACTAGGGTTGGGTCACAACCCTAGCTATGGGTCTAGCTACTCATGGAAACAATAGAAATCAAAGTTGAAAAGAAGATAAAATTTGTAATAGTAGACTAAAAGATGAAAATCTAATGTTGAAAGATAATTCTAGTATAAAATTGCCCAAAACAAAATGTACAATCATCTCACGTGCTCAGATAATACATAACATAACCTAAAAATAACAAAAAAATTCTATTTATACTAAGCTAAAATTTCTAGACAAAAATAGCCCTGCGGAGGTTGTGCGGCCACATAATTCTGAGGGCGGCCTCATTCTTGCTTTCACGGTCACGTAATTCTGATCGCGGTCCGCGTTCTTAAAATCTAGATCTGGATTGAGTTGAGTTTTGCGAACCGCATAATTTCAATTGCAGACGCGTAAGGGACTTCTGCGGCCGCACAATTCTGACGAGGACCGCACTTCTTTTTTTTTCTCATGTTATGAGCTCTCTTAACTTCGTGCATCGCGGCCGCAGAGAGACTTTCACGGTCGCACATTTCTGGTGCGGTCCACCCTTATTATTTAGCCTAAAAATGCAACTCTCTGAACCTCCCATTCTTGGACCGCGTATTTCTGATTGCAGCTGCGTTGTGGCTTTCGCGGCCGCACAATATTTGTGTGGTCCGCGTATTCGATCTCTTGACCGAGTCTTGGTTTTTGTTCAAGTTTTGTCTCCTTTATGAGTTAATTATGACTTCTTTGGTTCATTTTGAACAATTCCTGTAAGCAAGCATATTACATTAGTTTTCTGGAATACATTCACACATTTTTGGCCCAAAACACAAGTAAAAGAGAGCAAATAATAGGTTAAAATCCCTACTTATCAACTCCCCCAAACTTAAGCTTTTGCTTGTCCTCAAGCAAATAAGGTAATTCCCACCTCCACTAAAACAGAAGGATATTTTAGCTGCCCTAAGCTGAATCAATCATGCATCAATTGGGACTAACAATTACCCTCTACACAAATGAATTATCAACAATATGTTATGACCTTTTGAGAACCATAGTTCTGTTGTGACACTAGAGCATCAAGAGTTGACTTAATTCACCAAGGAACCTCGCTTTACTACGTAGGTCATTGTCAAACCCAAACTCCTCCTCCTCCACTCTCCATAAGCAAATCTCACTTTACAATGTAACACTCAAAACAAGGATTGTGAAGAAGTATGCTTATCTCTCTCAAAAGAATGTCACAACTACGGCTCTAAGTACCATAAGCTTGCCCCTTATGTAAATCACCATTAATGTAAGCTCACTCAACTCAAAATCATATACGGCTTTTGCGAGAATGTAATGAAGGCTTTTGGATCAAGGCTGGCCTTATCTTCATATGACAGTTTTATCTTTCCTTAAGCACTCCATTTTCTCATTTTGGGTCATACTTCCTTGACTCTTTGAGTCATTTTCTTCTTCCTTAGGGGAACTAGAGAGACACACTGTCACTCTTTCTTGCTCATGACAATCATTTTTCTCCTTTTCTAATCATTCCATGCCTTTCATCATTGTTTTCTTTGAATCCCTTTCAACTGTCACTTTCTTTTTGACATATTTCTTTTTTGGCCTTTCTTCCTTTTCTTTGCCTACCCTTTTCTTCATTTCTTTTTGTTCTTTGTACCTTTTATCACTTTGACATTTGTCGTCTCTCCCCAAACTTATGTTTTTGACAATTATTTATCAAGAATGCCAAGAAAAGATCGGGTGCCAAGAGAGGGTCATTATAGAATGGATAAAAGCTTTTAACATGGTTATTGAAAGAAAAAGGTATTCGGCTAAAAGGGGTTGACTAGGGATAACGTACTGGTAGGCTACAGAAGCTTACAAGTTTCAAATTGAATAAAGGAGAGCCTACAATCATTCCTCAAGTCGAGCTACACTTAGAATTTTGCCTAGAGAAACATTCGGGGCAAGTTCTAGGCTTATTGGCACATAACATGGACTTGCAATTCAATACCTCACCTCTCAAGCTATTGGATTATTAAAAAAACAGAGTCGAGGGATCACAAAAACCCCAGCTAATATTGAACATCACAAATGGCTCAAAGAAACCACTCGATGATTGTTTTAGTCAACATAAGAGTCTAAAAATCACAACTAAAGCTATTCTTTGCCAATCACTTGTTTCTAACCATAAGTGCAAAGGTAAATGTGTTAGTACCAAGTGAAGCCTTCTTGAGACACTTTTATTCATTACTACTATATATACCAAAACATGAAGAAAACAATCCCTTTAGAAGGTTGTCACGCCATCCATCATTGGTAAGAGCCACCCGGTTCACACAACATCAACCTTTGGAAAGGACTGTGTCATTAAGAAAACCAAAGGCTTATTGTTCACATAAAACGTAAAAACAAAGCTAACAACTAAGAAGCTATGCTACTAAGGGAAAATAACAAAAGAAGTTATGAAGTAAACAACGAAAATTAAACTGAATTATACAAACTTGAGGTAAAGCGAATATATACATCAAATGGTAAAAATATATACATAACAAAAGTGAAAATACCGAATATATACATACCGAAAGTGAGAATAAAGATAAATAAAGATAAAGAAAAATAGTGTAATGGTCATTACATATCAAATGTCATAAATCAAAATGGACCACCCCCCAAATGAAAGATAGCATTATCCTCCATGATAATAACAAATAAGTATAGGGAAAAGAGGGTAGAGAGCAAAGAAAACTCCCTATGTGGTCTCTGTCTGCATTGGGTACTCAACCTGAACAGGGTCCTCAGCATCCTCTAACTGTATCTCCACATCCTCTGACTGGGGGACTACAGGGTTACTGAGTATCTAAATCAGCTCCTCAGCAGTGTGTGATGTTGTAGCTGGTTCCTCAGACTGGCCGGCTGCTACCCCTAGTGCCTCGGGCTCTGCTGCATGTGCTGCTGGAAATGTCTCCTACATGAGAAGGTCCATTGGTAAGTCTCCTGCATGAGCAATCTTCTCAACCTCCTTAGCCAACTTCCCGACTGACTCCTTTTGAGTCTTTCACAGCTTCTTCACCTGCTTCCCTAAATTCTTGATTACCTTCCCATACGTATTAAGAGTCTCCCTGATCTTCTTCTAATCATCTAGGATCTTCTTCTGGTTGTCTAGAATCTTCTTCAATGAGTCCTCACTGATGGAGGTACCTGAAGCTCTACTGGAACTAAATACTGTGCTTCCACTGCACTGGATATGGCAGACAGCTTTGTGGTAGATGTCTGCATCCAATTGTTGAGACACGACAGTGTTTGGGAAACCCTTAGTTTAGTCTGAGGGTAGGTACAAGATGAAGGCACTGACAGTGGCACTGAAGATGAAGGAGGCATGAATGCTGCTCCGGTAGAATTACCGGTTGCTGTGAAGGGCTCGGCAACTGATCCAGTGGCCACTACCCCTGGCTCTTCACATTGGCTAGTGGAGGTAGTGTCTTTACCCTTAAATTTAGGGTTCTCCACTCCCTATAGGTGATACCATGAGAAAGGCTTTTTGGCCTTTACCTCCACATCAAAATGTCTCGGCTCCACCCCTTGATCTTTGAAATACTCAGTCAGGAAGTTAGGGTAGTGATAAGATCTTTCTTCTTTTCGGACTGTGTTGGAGATGTTGTAGGACATCAAGTTCACTACATTAATAGGATAACCTGCCATGATGGAAGCTACCAACACTACTTGGGAAAGTGGAAGGACTTTTTCATGCTGGCAAGGGTCAAGACGGCCGTACACGAATGTTTGCCACCCCTTTGCTTCAAAGTTAATGGTATTTATGATGATTGGCACTCCTACCGTGAGCCATACAGGTGTCGTCCCCAGAATAGCAAGAAACTCATCTAGCCATGGGCGAGCTGACTCACCCAAGGCTAGCTTCTCCAGGTATTGCACCGCCTCAACCTCCTCAAACCCTACATATTTGTTCAGTGCTTGGCCATCAAACCAGATTTTCAAGTTCCGGACCTTCGTCACTTTTGTACCCTTTTTGATGTGGGCTACATTGGTATAAACTCCTTGACAAGGTATTCATTGGCAACATACAGAGGGACGGAGAACCATTTCCATCCCTTTCTCTCCGAGAATTGCTGTAGAACATTTGGATTTTGCTGGCTCAGGTCTTTGGTTATGAATTGTCGCTCAAGAGTGAGCCACCATTGGGTCTACCATTCCCGAAATTTGGCACAAGTCTTTTCACTGACAAACCTATTAGCCCATACCTCCAGGTTCCTTGATCTAGCTAGGACTCCCACAACAGTATCACCCCCTCTCCCATCATCCGGGACTTCATCATCATCATCTAAATTGATTGCAGCTAGGGTAGCATATGAGGGGGAGGTTTTAGAATCTTCACTTCCCTCCTCCGAACCCTTAAATGAACCCTGAGAGAAGGAGGACTCATCAACCAAATGCAATCTCCCCAGTAATTGTTTGGGGATTTGTTGGGACTGGACTTCCGGTTGTGCTTTCCCGGAGCTTCCTTCAGAAGCTTTCCCGGAGGGGACATACTCACTAGCCTCTGAAGTGTCCAGGGCTCTACTAGCTGTTGCTTTCTTGCGGATTATCTTTTGAATTGACAGAGGTAAGTTGGGTTTGCCTCGACCCCAGCCTCGGGAGGGTTCTGCCCTCCCTTTGGAAGTATTACCTCGACCTCAGGAATGCACCATTGTCTGCAACAGACTAGTAGTGAAAGTCAGTTAGAATTGGGGTTCAACATGTGTTAAAGCATTACAGATGAAATGAAAGATAGTACTTCTCTAAATAGGGCTTCGGGGACCGCACAAAAGTGAGTGCAGCTATGAACTGCCCATCGCAGTCCGCATAAAAGTGAATGCGGCCGCGAAGAGACCAGGCTCAAACTACTGGTTTTCTATAGTTAATCAACCACAGATCACAGAAAAATGAGTGCAGCCACGAAAGACCAATCGCGGACTGCACAATTTTATGTGCGGCCGCAAAAACAAATCACTAAGTCTCTGAAGTTCAAATGTGCAGACCACACAAAATTGAGTGCGGCCGCAAAAGATCAATTGTGGACCACGCAAATTGACCGTGGCCGCGAAATCTAAGCAAATATAAGTGCCTTGGAACTAGGGTATCGCGGACCTCATAATTTTTTACGCGGCCGCATATCCTATCGCGGACCGCACAAAAATGTGCGTGACTACAAAGTTCAAACTATATCGGCACTGAGGTATGATCAAAACTAGGGTTTTTACTAATTAGGCAAGATTTATGGAAATTAGGAAATAAAAGGTATGAACCCCAGCCCCCATTATGCATTCAAACACTACCCATATGTTACTAAGCAAGAATTAAGCATCAATGTTGACATATTTGGCATGAACTTAACACTATCTAAAGAAAAAAACTAAAACAAAGATAAATGAAAAGAAAAAAAATGAAACTGATTCATTGAAATGAACATACCAGTAGTGAAATATAGTAGCAATTCAACACTTGATGAGTAAAAGATTAGATTGAAAACAATAAAGTGCATTGTGCTATAGGCTTGTTTGAGAGGTTAGAATGAGTAAATTGTGAATAGTTTCAAGAATTTATATTTATACTCTGACCCCAGTGACCCCACCGACTTACCTGAGTGACGCTGTGAAATTTTGTCATGGTCCGCACTTTTTACCTTTTTGTAGCTCAGCATCAGACTCCTACGTGCGGTCCGCAAAAAATTGGCAGCGGCCGCACAAATTGTGTGGTCCACAAAATTTTGAATACGGTCGCGAACTCTTAAGAAATTTTGATAGGCCAACTTTAGAGAGTTGGCAATTTCCATCATCCAGCTGCACGAACATGCACAAATTTGTGCGGCCGCAAATTTCTTGCGCGGTTCGCATAATTTTGCGCGCGGTTCGCGAAATTTCAATACTTAGCAAAATTTATCCTTGTCAATTTACTGCATTGCACAGCCAATTCCTATACACACATCACAACCAGTTAGTCCAAAATAATGTCTAATCTAAGAAGAAAATCAATAGAAAGAAAAACACATGGGTTGCCTCCCAAGAAGCGCCTGATTTAACATCGCGGCACAACGCATGTTATCATCACTTATTTGAAATGGATCAATGCCACAACGTGGCCCTCATCATCCTTACCAAGGTAGTGCTTCACCCAGTGCCCATTAGCTCTAAAGATCTCACCATTCTTGTTTTTCAAATCTAGAGCACCAAAAGGAGTCACATGCACCACTTCAAAGGGACTGCTCCATTTTGACTTAGCTTTCCCGAAAACATTCGTAACCAAGAGTTGAATAAGAGAACAAGGTCCACTTTTTTGAATTGTTTGTTCCTGATATACTTATCATGTAGGTACTTCATCTTGTCCTTATACAAGGATGAACTGGAGTAAGTATGGAACCGAAACTCATCAAGTTCATTCAATTGCTCCGCCTGAAGATTGGCAGTTGCATCCCCTTCAAGGTTCAACTTCTTCAACTCCCACATGGCCTTATGCTCTAATTCCACCGGGAGGGGACGTGATTTCCCAAATACCAACCGATACGGAGACATACCAATTGGAGTCTTGTAAGCTATTCTATAGGCCCATAAAGCATCGTCAAGTTTCCTTGACCAATCAATCTGGTTTGCATTGACAGTCTTGGATATAATACTCTTGATCTCCCTGTTGGAGACTTCAACCTGTCCACTTGCCTAGGGGTGATAGGGGGTTGACACCTTGTGAGTGACACAGTAAAGTGTCAAAGGCTTTGTTTCAAAAATGAGAACCCCCATCACTAATGATGGCTCTTTGGGTGCCGAACCTTATGATTATTTTTTTCTTCAAGAAAGCCACCACACTCTGTGCTTCATTGTTGGGCAAAGCCACAACTTCAACCCTTTTGGAAACATAATCCACAGAAACAAGAATATAAGTGTTCCCACATGAACTAACAAATGGACCCATAAAGTTGATGCCCCACACATTGAAAATGTCAATCTCAAGGATGGTGGTGAGAGGCATCTCATTCTTCTTGGAAATCCCACCGGCCCTTCGGCAATCATCACAATGCCTAACGAGCTAGCTAGCGTCTTTGTACAAGGTAGGATAATAGAATTCACAGCTTAGGACCTTTGTTGCAATTCTCGCCCCACCATGGTGACCATCATAGGGAAAAGAATGGAAAGCTTCAAGAATACCCAATTAATCTTCTTCTGGAACACATCTCCGGATAACACCAACAACAACAACAACAACCTAGTAAAATCTCACCAATGGGGTCTGGGGAGGGTAGAGTGTACGAAAACCTTACCTCTACCCTAAAGAGGGTAGAGAGGTTGTTTCCGGGAGACCTCAGATACAATAGAACTATAACAATAAAACCCAAAAAATAATCAACAAGATGAGAGACAACAAATAAATGGAAAAACGATAGCACAAATATTATGCAAAGGTGTGAAACACAACATAAATCACTAGCAGTGCTAGACAAAACACTATCATACTCATCGGTACAAAGAGGAAAACCGCTTGACTACCCTTTAACCTACAATACTAATGCTCGGCCTCCATACCCTCCCATCAAGAGCCATGCCCTCAGAAATCTGGATCCGCGCCATGTCCTGTCTGATCACCTCGCCCCAATAATTCTTAGGACGCCCTCTACCTCTTCTCGTACCTATCAAAGCCAACCACTCACACCTTATAACTGTGGTATCTAGGCTTCTCCTCTACACATGTCTGAACCATCTAAGTCGCATTTCTCACATCTTGTCATCCATCGGAGCCACGCGCAACCTCTCCCGAATATATTCACTCCTAATATTATCTAACCTAGTATTCCCACATATCCATCTTAACATCCTCATTTCTACTACTTTCATTTTCTAGTGACTGGCCAACACAGCCGCATACAACATGGACGGTCTAACCACCGCTCTATAGAACTTACCTTTAAGTTTTGATGGCATATTCTTGTCACACAGGACTCCAGACACTAACCTCCATTTCATCCACCCCACCCCAATACAGTGCGTAACATCCCCGCCGATCTCCTAATCTCCCTAGATAATTGACCCTAAGAACTTAAAACTTTCTCTCTTAAGGATTACCTATGAGTCAAGCCTGACTTCCACCTCCCATATTCCTAACCCGAGTCATATCTCCATCATACACATCCTCTATCGCCCTAATGCAAGCCACCAGTACACGTTTCACCTCTAGACACCTCCAAAGGACGTCCTTGGGGACCTTGTGATATGCTTTCTCTAGGTCAATAAACACCATATGTAAATCCCTCTTCCTATCCCTGTATTGCTCCACCAACCTCCTGATAAGGCGGATAGCTTCCGTAGTAGAACGACCCGGCATGAACCCGAATTTGTTTTCCGATATAGACACTGCCCTCCTTATCCTCCCTTTCACCATCCTCTCCAAAACTTTCATGGTATGACTTAGTAACTTGATACCCCTATAGTTGTTACAATTTTGGATATCACCTTTGTTCTTGTACACCGGAATCATTGTACTCCACCGCCACTCATCAGGCATCCTCTTCGTCCTAAAGATAATGTTAAACAACCCAGTCAACCACTCCAAGCGTGCTCTACCCACATATCTCTAAAACTCAACCGGAATCTCGTCTGGTTTGGTCGATTTGCCCCAACGCATCTTACCCATTGCACAGACGACCTCCTGAACCTTAATACAACTATAATACCTAAAGTCTCGGTGGCTCTCGGAGTGCCTCAATTGCCCTAACATGATGTTTACATCCCCCTCTTTATGCAGAAGTTATATGACTGCCATCTTTGCCTAATTTGGGACTCTTCCATCAATACTCGAACGTCCTCGTCTTTGATGCACCTCAATTGATCCAGATCGTGATCCTTTTTCTCTTTCACTTTGGCCAATCAAAATAAGTTCTTGCCCCCAAGTTGTTACAATTCTGGATAACACCATCAGTGCAACTTTTGAACAGATACGACTCGTCCCAGTAATAGTCCAAGTAGTCCCGTTTGAGCTTTTTCCTTTGGTTTGAAGAGAACTCATTCGGGACAATTCCACTCACCAGATAGTTAGCCACATCGGCAAACCAAAGCATCCCGATCAAAGACATTGAAAGGAGTTGTTCATCCGAAAACGAATCATTGATTTCAAGGCCATCATGGGGCCTCCCCTCCTCTTTCAAATGGGACAATTGGTACGCTACTTGATTCTTGCTCCCTTTTCGATCTATGATTTCAAGATCAAATTCTTGTAGAAGAAGTACCCAGCGCATCAACCTAGCCTTTGAGTCCTTTTTATTCATCAAATAACGAAGCACCGCGTGATCGGTGTGAACAATCACTTTGGTACCCATGAGGTACGTGTGGAAGTTTTACATAGCAAATACAATGGCTAAGAGTTCTTTCTCAGTCACCATATAGTTGACGTGGGCGTCGTTCATGGTTTTACTAGCAAAGTAGACCAGATGGAATATCTTGTTGATTCTTTTCCCCAATACCACTCCTACCGACAACTCTAGCATCACATATGAGCTCAAATAGTAAGCTCCAATTTGGTGCGGTAATGATGGGAGTGGTAGTCAACTTATACTTGAGTAGCTCAAATGCCTTCAAAAATCATCATTGAACATAAATTTGGCATTTTTTCCAATAACTTGCACAAGGGGTTCACTACCTTTGAGAAATCCTTGATGAACTGACGGTAAAACCCCGCGTGACCTAGAAAGCTCCTCACTCATTTGATGGAAGAAGGAGGAGGGAGTTTTGATATCACTTTAATTATTTCTTTATCCACTTCAATACCATTCTTGGAGATCTTGTGGCCTAGGACAATGCCCTTATCGACCATAAAGTGACACTTCTCCCAATTAAGCACCAAGTTGGTCTCTTCACAACGTTCCAATACCTTATCAAGATTATCCAAACACTCTTCAAAGTAATCCCCACAATAGAGAAATCATCCATGAAAACCTCGAGGAAGTCCTCCACTATATTTGTGAATATTACCATCATACAGCGCTAAAAAGTAGCCAGTGCATTACATAAATGAAGTGCCATACGGACAAGTGAAGGTGGTCTTTTATTGGTCTTCGGGTGCAATAAGAATCTGGTTGTATCTGGAATACCCATCAAAGAAGCAATAATAAGCGCGTCCGGCTAACCTATCCAACATTTGATCAAGGAATGGAAGTGGAAAATGATCTTTCCGAGTCACTTTGTTGAGCTTTCTATAATCCATGCATACTCTCCAACCGGTGACAGTACTTGTGGGGATCAACTCATTGTTGTCATTTATAATCACAGTCATGCCCCTCTTCTTTGGGACACATTGTACCGGTAAAGTCCATGAACTATCAGAAATGGGGTCGACAACCCCAGCATCCAACCACTTGATGATCTCTTTCTTGACTACCTCTTACATGGCCTCATTCAACCTTCTTTGATGTTCCATAAAGGGTTTGGCATCCTCCTCCAATATTATTTTGCGCATGCAAAAGGCGGGGCTATCCGCCAATGTCCAACCTATCGCCTTCTTCCTCTTTTGGAGCACCGCAAGGGTGGAATCTACCTGCACGTTAGTTAAGAACGAGGAAATAATAACAGGAAAAGTGGAAAGAGGGCCTAAGAAATCATACCTGAGGTGTGAAGGCAAGGGGTTCAACTCCAATATGGGGGGCTCCTCGATTGAAGGCTTTGTTAGTGTAGTCTTCCGGTTCTCAAGGTCCAAGGAAAGTTTTCGGGGCTCATATGTGTATGAACTCATTCCTTGCAAAGCATTGACACATTCTACCAAGCCTTCCTTCTCATCTTCATCATGATTCAATAACACAACTTCCAACGGGTCTTCAACATTCATCACAACACTTATGTTATCAACAATTACTTCAGTCACAAGATCCATAAATGAACATTCTTCATTGCTATTAGGCTTCCATATTGACTTGCAAACATGGAACACAACTTTTTCATCGCCCACCTGAAAGGTGAGTTCCCTTGCTTCCACATCAACTGAGGCCTTCCCTGTAGCTAGGAAAAGTCTCCCCAATATGATTGGCACCTCGTAGTCAACCTCACAGTCAAGCATCACAAAATCTGTGAGAAGTATGAACTTGTCGACCCGAACTAGCACATTATCAATTATCCCCAATGGCCTCTTCATTGTTCGGTCTGCTATTTGCATCCTCGTGGATGTGGGTCTTGGTTTCCCAATCCCCAATGTTAACACAGAATATGGCATCAAGTTAATGCTTGCCCCCAAGTCACACAAAACTTTAGCGAAATTGGCACTACCAATAGTGCACGAGATTGCAAAGGCACCGGTTCTAACTTTGGAGCCATAGAGTGCACAATGGCACTCACTTGATGTGTTATTTTGATCATTTCATAGTTCATTGATCTCTTCTTTGTTACGAAGTCCTCATGAACTTGGCACATCTCGGCATTTGTTCTAACTCTTCAACCAATGGCACATTTGTGGACAAACTTTTCATCATATCAATAAATTTCTTGAATTGATTCTCATTATTTTGCTTTTCAAGCCTTTGAAGATATGGTAGAGGAGGCCTTGGCAAAGGAGTCTTGGCTTTGGGAACTACAAGATCTGGCATGTCTATCACATGTCCCCTAGACGGGTTCACATCATCTTGTTTCTCCTCTACATTTTCATCAATGTCTATCCTCACTTCATCATTCACTTGAACCTCATTTCTTGGCTTATCATCATCTAGCATCACCACATCATCATTCACAATCTTTCATGAGTTTGAGGTACTAGCAACTCCACCTTTCCCACTTCTTGTAGTCACCGCCATAGCATGCCCCGTATTTTTCCCACCTTTTAGGTTTACTACCGTATCACTTGGTAGTGCCCCCTTAGGGAAAGTATTCAAAGCTTGAGAAATTTGGCCAAGTTAGACTTGCAAGTTGCGGATAGAAGTGTTGTAGGAGGCTAATTGGGCATCGGAGTTGGCATTTTTCTTCATCATTTTCTCAAACATGGTTTCAATCCATCCCATCTCATTGTTGGAAGAACTAGGGCCTTGTGACGGATATGGAGGCGGGTTGTTCGGTCATTGATACATTGGGTCCTTTGAAAGCCCGACCCCTGAATCCCTTAATTATTGTTGTTCCAAACCCCTTGATTGTTATTGCCCCTCCAATTACTATTATTGTTGCTACCCCAGTTTCCTTGATTTTCTTGATTACCCCAATTTTTATTGTTGTTATTCCACCAATTTCCTTGGTTGTTGTTGTTGCCACTATTCCAATTTCCTTGTTGACCTTGATTGCCCCAATTTCCTTGGTTTCCCTGTGATCTCCACTATTGTTGATCGGAGCATTGCCCCGTTGACCTTGATAGTTGTTGATATATTGAACCTCTTCACTTTGATCATCATATGAACCATCTTGATTGTACCCACTACCACTTTGCTTGAATTGATCCGTATTGTTTTGAACTTGTTGACCTTGTTGGCTTCTCTTGTTGATCATCATATTCACTCCTTCCATGGCATTCAGTTGTTTTGGCCCTTGAACTTGTTGAAGCTGAGCTTTGGCCAATTACTTTATGGTAGTTGTAAACTCGGCTATAGCTTGGCCGTGGTCATGTAGCTCCTTGTGTAAGAGAATAACATTAGGGTCACCTTGTGGTACAATGTCTCTACTTTGCCATACCAAAGAGGTACCCGCCATCTCATCAAGTATCTTACAAGCTTCAGCATACGGCGTGTTCATGAAGTTCCCGTCGGCGAGTTAGTTAACCACACGTTGGTTTTGTTGTATTGATCCCCCTGTAGAAGGTCTGTTGGATCATGGTCTCAGTCGTATCGTTGTTCGGGCACTCTTTTACCATTGTTCGATACATCTCCCAAATCTCATGTAAAGGTTCATTTGGCTCTTGTGTAAAAGCAAGGATGTCATCTCTTAGCGTTGCCACAAGTCCTGGAAAAAAGAACTTTGCAATGAACTTCTCGGCCAACTAATCCCAAGTGGTGATGGAACGGTTAGGCAACCTCTCGAACCAGTCCAAAGCTCTTTCCCTCTTATAGAAAATGGGAAAAGCCTTAACCTCAATGCATCCTCAGAAATATTAGTTTGCTTGCTCCCCCAGCACGTGTCAACAAACCCTTTGAGATGCTTGTAGGCATTTTGGTATGGAGCTTCGGTGAAGAAACCCCTCTATTTCAACAGTGTAAGCATGACATTGTTTATTTGAAAGTTGTCTACCCTAATCCGAAGCAGGACTATTGCACTCACATAGCCTTCATTTGGTAACACCCTGTGTGCTGCCCTTGGAGGAGGTGGGGGAGAGTTTACGATATTATCAATAGGNGAGTTGGTTAACCATACATTAGTGTGTTGTGTTGATTCTCCGATAGAATGTTTGTTGGATCATGGCTTTGGTCATATCATTATTCAGACATTCATTAACCATCGTCCGATACCTTTCCCAAATCTCATAGCGGTTCATTTGGATCTTGTTAAAAAGCAAGGATCTCATCTCTTAGCATTGCTATATATTCCGGAGAAAAGAAATTTGCGATGAACTTCTCGGCAAACTCATCCCAAGTGGTGATGAAATGGTTGGGAAACCTCTCTAGCCACTCCAAAGCCTTCCCCCTTAGAGAAAATGGGAAAAGCCTTAACCTCAATGCAACCTAGGAGTCCTTAGTTTGCTTTCTCCCCCAGCACGTGTCAAAAAAACCTTTGAGATGCTTATAAGCACTTTGGTGTGGAGTTCCGGTGAAGAAACCCTATGTTCCAACAGTGTAAGTATGATATTGATTATTTGGAAGTTGTCCGCCCTAATCCGGGGCGGGACTATTGCACTTGTATAGCCTTCATTGGGTAACACCTTGTGTGCTGCCCTTGGAGGAGGTAGGGGAGGGTTTGGTATGTTGTTATTAGGTGGGCGGACTCTCCTTTGGGATATTGTTATTAGGTGGGCGGCCTCTCCTATGTGAGGAGGAACACATGTTCGTCATCTACCTCCCCCCCCAATGGCAAATTTCTGAGGGCTTCGTTGTTAAGAGCCATTTGGTACCTAAAATCAATTCACACACAAAATTAGAAACGGAAGGAAAGAAAAACAAAACACACAAATAATCAGATATATTGCTAAGACCGTCTGACTCCCCGGAAACGGCACCAAAAATTGATCGGGTCCAAGCCTACACTACTATTGAGTAGCAAGGGTGGTCGATGCAGTTTTACCCAACTAGGCCGGGATAGAATACACAAGGAACTAATTTGTTTTGAATTAGGTTTATATCTAAGTCTATATGCAGGGTTTGCTCTTAATTAAACTTCCACACACTTTGGGATTGATTATACATCTAACTCTATTCTATTGTATGCAATATTTGAAACTAAGTATAACGCTTTTGTTGTTGATTTTCAAGGGTTTAAAGAGACTAGGGCATTGACTTCTACCTAAGTGGATATCTAACGGGTAGCAAGAATCTAGGGCAAGCTTGATTAGAATGGGGTCGGAATATAGCTATCACACCTGGGTACTCACTCTATACCTCTCGGTAGTTTGAGTGATTTTGCCCAATTTGTCTTTCTCAAGTCCAAATGGGTATTCATGCAATTCAAGTGATATTAGCTTAAGTCGGGTATTACTATCTCTAGGTTTAACCCTCTAATTGGGGATATCAATTTCTTGAGTTCACCCCAATTCCTTGGTACCCTAGTTTTCCTAGACTTAGTCCCTCTTTCTCAAGTAGAGACTAAGTCATAAAGGCATGAATCAGTATTTGCAATCACTAATTCTAGAAAGAACTAGGCTAAATATCACTAACACATACTCATTCAAGCCCTAGAATTCAATACCCATTAAATACCCACACTAGGGTTGGGTTACAATCCTAACTATGGGTCTAGCTACTCATGGAAATAACATAAATCAAAGATGAAAAGAAGATAAAATACATAATACTAGATTAAAAGATGAAAATCTAGTATTGAAAGATAATTCTGGAACAAAATTGCCCAAAACGAAATGTACATCCGTCTCATGTGCTCGATAATACATAACATAAACTAAAAAATGAAAAAATGTTCTATTTATACTAAGCTAAAATTTTTGAACAAAAGTACCCCTGCGGAGGTTGTGTGGCTACGTAATTCTGAGCGCGGCCATGTAATTCTAATCGCGGTCCGTGTTCTCAAAATCTGGATTTGGGTTGACCTGATTTTTGCAGACCACATAATTTCAATCGCGGCTGCAGAAGGGACTTCTACGACCGCACAATTCTGACGCGGATCACACTTCTTTCTTTTGCTCAAGTTATGAGCTCTCTAAACTTCGTGCATCGCGGTCCACATATTTTTCACTGCGGCCGCACTTTTCTGGTGTGGCCCACCCTTATTATTTAGATTGAAAATGCAACTCTCTGAACCTCCCTTTTGTGGACCGTGTATTTCTGATCGCGGTCGCGTTGTGGCTTTCGCGGCTGCACAATCTTTGTACGATTCGCGTTTCCGGTCTCTTGGCCTAGTCTTGGTTTTTTGTTCAAGTTTTTACTCCTTTATGTGTTGATTATGACTCATTTGGCTCATTTTGAATAATTCCTGCAAGCAAGCATATTACATTAGTTTTCGAGAATACCTTCACGCATTTTTTGCCCAAAACACAAGTAAAAGAGAGAAAATAATAGGTTAAAATCCCTACTTATCACACCAGCACGACTAGCCTATATGAACTCAATCTCAGCTCCGCAAATGTGAAGGCGAATTTCCCTCTTTGCTTTCTTGATATGTGAACATGAAGGTCTTCCTACGAACGCCATGACCAACCTGCCCTTACCCTTCACGAATGCGATCCAACTGATGCGAACACAAAGCACAAAATCCGAACTGCCAGAATCCTTCATCGCGAATGTAAGAACCCCAGGGAATGTGACGAATATCAAACACCAGCAAAGTTCGATGTTCCAAACTCATGGAAGTGCTACAAAACTACCCTGAAACACACCGTTATCCCCACCCCCCTCGAGATCCCATTCACTCATACTGACAAGTTCATAAATACTATATGGACCTATTCAAACCCTTCAAATATTTTGGATAACATCACATCAATGAATCAAAGGTCATAACACAAGTTGAACTTCTCTTAATTTAATAAATGGGAAACAACCAAATTTGTCCCTCTACTTTAGTAAATTATCCACGTTTATACCTAATTCTACTATCGGTCCAAATGTGTACACACCGTTAAGATACTAGACAAAATTATTCCTAACCCTAACAAAGGTCCACTATGGCAATGTGACCCCTCACTTAATCTGTCAACTAGGCTAATATCAATCTAAATTTTAAAGACTCATGCCCATTTCTTTGACACAACTATAATACCTTATGGGTCCTACCTTACCTCCACCACCACCAAGAAACTATTTTTCAACTCCTATTTACCATTTTCATCAAACCCAGAAATAAAATTTGGTCAATTTCAGTAGGGAGAATCAAAATGGATGATAAAGATGAAATCTTTGTGGGTAAGGTTTCAGCTGAATTCCAGTTATCCAAGAAAAAGATTTTATCTTAGGTTATTGATGTTGTTCTTTATGCTCTTAATATTATTTTGATTGACAATTCCACTGGCTTTGAAAATTTGCCGTTTCCACCATTTCAGATAGCTATGAGGTGAATTTTCGCTTAATTGCTTTACTATGTTCTGTTTGTATGAGTCCCATCACCAACCAGTACTAAAATTCATACAAGCTCCATGAATATTTCTCTATGAAAGGTCTTCGACAGATCAAAAAAAGTAGACCAAAAATCTAGGACGAACTATTCCTCGAGATTTGAAGATGGAATTCCTTTTCAATTTTCATTTTTTGATAACCAGTAAAAATTATAGAAGAATAAGCAGAATAAATAACATAAGATAAGAGAAAATAAGGGGTCATCAAAAATATTCATCGGCCAAAACTTCGTTGAGTACGACCTCTCGACGGGTTCTTTTCAGTACCTCATAGGGAGAAAAGCACACAAAAATATGATGAAGAAAACACGGGGGTTGTCGGATAAAGCTTTTTCTCGCCTGATCTATACGTTTTTGGAAACTCTGTCCGAAACTCCGGCCGAAACTTGGTGGAGCTCGCCATTTTGAAGAGAAGAAAAGAGAGAACGAGGTCTGGAGGGGGGGTCTCTGTTTCGTCAGCATCTACTTTGGCAGAGAGATAGAGACTTATAAATAGAGGTGGGATCATAAGGTGGTTGGATAGTTGGGTGAAATAAATGCGTATGGGTCTTTTAAATTTGAGTTGATATTAGCCTAGTTGGCAGATTAAGTGAGGGGTCCCATTGCCACAGTGGATTTCTGTTAGGACTAGGGATAATTTTGTCTACTATCTTAACAGTGGGTACACATTTGCACCGATAGTAGAATTAGGTATAAGCGTGGCTAATTTACTAAAGTAGAAGGACAAATTTAACCTTTCCCCTTAAGAAATTCCAAGCTTCAAACCAAGCATCCAATTCTAGGGATGGCAATTGGGGCGGGGCAGGGCGGGGCGGGGCAGGGCAAACTCTAAACGGGGCAGTGCAGGGGAACATGCAAATGGGGTGGGGCAGGGCAGGGCAGGGCAAAACTACATTTTTGAAGAATCTTAATGGGGCAGGGTAGGTTGTAGGTCAGCCCTTAGTCTCAATAGTGGACCATTAGGTAGCCTGAGAGGCCCAATTCATTTCTTCCTTACTTTATTGTCCATGTCTTCTTTTCTTTCATAAATGAATATATATATATATTTTTTTTATATATATATATATATAAATATTGAAGTATGTAAGATTTTAAAAAATATTGAAGTAGCTAGCAACTGCCTAGTGACGTTTTACTATAATACGTCATCCTTGGTCAACAAGTGTTTATGTTGTTACATAATTGGGCTTAGTGACAAAGGAAAATTATATTGAATCCATTGGATAAAAATGTTGCTGCATGCTACTGAATCCATTGTAAGGTCATTTTTTATGGCTCATTTCATAAGATATCTTTATGTTTGGACGTGTGAGATCGATAATATAATAGCAGTTAAATACCAGGAACCTTTGTAATATCATATTTTTATTTTAAATTGTAATGTGTTATAATATCGTACCACTTCATCTATATATTTTTTTTGTCTATCAGCCTAGTTGACAGATTCAACCAAGTGCAATGGTCAGGATGGGAAGAGATTGAGAATCCAATATTGAAAAACGACCGTATCTGAAAATGGAGCTTAATTTGAGAGTCATCAATGCCTGAAGACAATAGTCAATAAATAAGACAGAGAAAGAAATCCGAAAGAAAAAAGGTGAAAGTAAATTCAAACGGGGCAGGTCGGGGCAGGGCTTAATAGGGCAGGGCAGGGCAGGGCAGGGCAAAATTTTGGAACAAGGCTAAATGGGGCAGGGCAGGGCGGGTCAAAATCTTAGTGGGTCAAAAGTTGCCCTGCCCCGCCCCGGCCCGCCAGCCCCAATTGCCATCCCTATCCAATTCAAGGATGATAATTAAGAATAGTATTGTGCGGATATAAATAATACATAGACAAAATTATATCAAAGTCCACTATATTACGAAACAAAAGATCAACCCTAGTCTCATAGCCCCCAATAAAAACCACACAAGAATGATAGACACGATACACCATAATAAAATCCCTAACGGGTATAGACACATAAATAACAGTATCTAAAGAATCACAAGACATATTCAAATATGATACAAAGTAGGATGACATATACAAATAAGTAGAACAAGAATGAAAGAATACATAAGAATCTCTATAATAGACCTTTACAATACCTGTAATGACTGTATCTAATGTGACCGCCTCAGTCCTGTCAGGGAATGTATAATATGAGCCTAGCCTCCCCCTCTAGGACGACATCTACCCACCTAACCTCCACCTCTAGCTAGTTATGCAGGTGGTGTAGCTTATAGTGTGGGAATCATAATCCATGGCTAGCTGGAGATCCATGTGAAACCTGACGTACTGACTAAGATGGTCGACTAAAATAACTCCTACCATGACGACCTTTTTCCCTTGATTAGGCACCACTAAATTCTCCAAAACCACGAGGCTTCTTAGCCTCCCTGTCCTCCCTACGGATATGCTCTATCCAGCTAGTAATATCCATAGCCTGACAAATGGTAGTCTTAGTCTCCATCTCGTGTGTCATCCCAAACCTAAGCTTGTAGGTGAGTCACTCAACAAATCTATGGACCCTCTCCCTCTTGGAGAAAACTAGAAGAGTTGTATCACATTATAACTCTGTATCCTCACAGCATATTGGGTCACAGTCATACCCTCCTAGCGCAAGTGCTCAAACTCACTATGCAACTCCTCCATGTGAGTCTATGGGATAAAATACTCCAAGAAAAGAACCAAGAATTGAGGCCATGTGACTGGTGCTACACCAATTGGCCTATTCGACTAATAAGTCTACCTCATTTGTATACCGGCCCCAACTACTGAAAAGTAGTAAATTCAACCCCATTCGACTTTACCAAACCCAAAGTGTGTAGAACACTGATCCAAGAAGCCTTGTGCATCCTCAGCAGGACCTCCACTAAAATGGGGAGGACGAAGTCTTTGAAACATTTCCATCCTCTTCTACTCCTCAGTAGATTATATTGGCCCTATCTCGAGAAAAACTACAATAGCTGGCTACACTGGAAAAACACCCGGGGTTTGATAAACATGTGCCAGCTGATCTAGTGTACGTGTGCCAGGAGTCCGGACTCCTCCCCCCAGCCTTGGAAGTAACTGGTGCAACTGAAATCAATTCAGCCTGATTCAAGATCTCAAACATACTCATAGTGCCAGCAAAAGCCCCTTGATGTCCAAGTATACCAATAGGTCTCTCAGGTGCCTAAGATGGTCCAACCTGCTCAAAATGATCGGCCACCTACTCCTTAATTGGAGCTATTGGTGGCTTCACAACTGCTTCTCTAGTATGACCTCCAGCTTTGGCGCGTGCCCTACCTCGACTCTGATAGGGGGCACTGGTGCCTGCTTAATTGCTCCATAGAACATGTCTTTATAAATGAAAGAATAGAAGGTAAAGGTGCAAACTTTGGAATAAATAAATTCGTATCATAAAGCATGAAAGAAAGTGAAGTTTTTCTAACAATGTAGTAATCTCTCGAAGATAGGTACATGCGTCTCTGTATCGATCCACTAAACTCTATTATAGTTGCTAATGGCTCATATAACCTATGAACCTAGGGCTATGATACCAACTTGTCAAGAATCAAAATCCTACTAAAGGTCATGATGGCATCTAACCTCCAAGACTAGGTCAGCCAATCAAACAACAATATAAAAATAACAGAACAAGATATAATTAGTCTGAATTATTATCAACAAGGAAACAAAGATCCAACAAATAACTAAAACAGTGTTACATAAATCAAAATCCAAAAACTAGGTAGAACAGAGTCACGAAATCTAAATTCTGAATAAAAGAAGATATCTTAATAGTACAATGCTGTCTGAATATGTAAATAACAATATGAAATACGCGAAAGGGACTCCTAGGGTCCTGCGACTATCATGCAGCACTACCTTGAATCCTCTAGATCAATAAATATGCTCACTCCCACAATCTGTTGTTGCCAATGTTTGATCTGTACAAAAATATGCAGAAGCATAGTATGAGTACGGGACTACATGTACATGGTAAGTATCAAGAATAACTTAGGTGAATTAGTAACAAGGTTTAAGTTATGTGATACTCACTAATCAAAGAACTTGTGCAATATACATAATAATTTGCAGCAAGAATATAACAAGGTAGAATATCATCAACTCAACAAATTAAGAGATATCAACTTAGCATAGGTAAAACATCCTTAACAATTGAATCATCAGTCAATAATAGAGGCATAGAGTGGCATGTTGAAATTCAACTAGAAGCATATAAAATGCACAACAAGGCATAAAGGATTCACTTGCATGACCAAGCCTCCACCCTTACACTCAACTTTCGTCATTTGTCTTTACAAACATTAGTCAAGGTAACACAATTCACATGTACACAATCAAGAAAGAAACATGAGAGAACGATCCGAGGAGGATGGATCCATATCCACTTGCTGGATGGCAAAGACCTCATGCCATAATAATAATCGGAAGACAAAGACCTCCTTGCATAAAAATAACTGCATGGCAAAGACCTTGTTCCACAGTAATAACAATATCTTCATTCTACACATCAAAGACCTCGTGCCATAACAACAATAATATTATCATAATTGCATGATAAAGAACTTGTTCCATAGCACCATCACACCATAATATTTGCACGGAAGAGACCTCGTGTCAACACCAAATCAATCTGCTCAACATGTCCATATGTTCCATAATCATAACAAATTCAAGAAAACAATTTATCATCCAAGAGATATATTCTTACAATTCATCAATAAGGTGTACACGAACATAATAATAAAGTGTTTATGTGTTCTCGAGATGTGAAACATGATTACAACTAAATTAATATAGCAATAATTCCACAAATACCCATCTTGGCAAAATAATAGGAGTTAATAATCCTAAACATGATCTCTAGCATGAAAGGATAAGCATATGTATACATAATAAGAATTTCACGCGTATCATAAAGAGCACACAATAAAATTAAGGCATAATAGAAGCCTAAAGTCTAATCTCATTATATTTCATACATAGCACCCGCATATAAGCTCATCGCATTGCATATACATTACTTTACATACATTAAAATTAGGTAAATAAGTTCAAATCCTAAGGGTTATTCCCTCATATAAGATTAGGCAAGATACTTGCCTTGACAAGCTCAAATGAACCTTCTAGAATAGCCTTTCCCCATAGAAACCACTTCTGACCAGCTCATATCTAGCCAAAAATAACTTAATTATGTCAAAAAAGCCATAGGAATCATATCCAAACAACAAAAACTTCAATCTTTATTCAATTCTCAAAAATCAATAAAAGTCAACCCGACCCACACGATCAAATTCTGAGTCAAGGGGTAGATCCTAATTACCCATATCCCACCAATTTAAATATGTGATTATATTCTAAAACCAAGTCCAAAATGACCCTTAAATCACAAAATTAATTCTCTTAAGTTGTAGGGAAAATAACCCCCAAATTTTCCTCAAAGTTTCATGTTTTGAGAATTAAAAATCCATGTAGATTCTTGAAATAATATAAAAAAAAAATGAGTAGAGATCACTTACCTCAAAGTCTTGTATGAAAATATTCTTCAAATATCGCTCATCTCCAAGACTAGGGTTCAAAATATGAGAGAATGGGTATATGCACTGCGCAGAGGTACCCTTCGTGAACCCAGCATATGTCTTGCATTCGTGAAGCATAAACAGTCACAACCTCAAAATAACCCTTCGCGAATGCGAATCACAAAAACACCTAGCCTACGCAAATTCGAGCTCAACTCCATGAAGGAAAACTCTCCTGCTACGTGAGCGCGAAGGTCTTCCAACGAACGCCATGACCAACCATCCCACACCATTTGCGAACGTGAGCCAAATGATGTGAATGTGAAGCACAAAGTCCCAACTTCCAGAATCCTCCATCATGAACATGAGACACCCTTCGCGAGCACGATGAACACCAGATACAAGCAAAATCTAATGCTCCAAACTCATATAAGTGGTCTGAAACCAACCAAAACACACCCAAGCCCTTTGGGACCCCACTAAATCATACCAATAAGTTCACAAATACAACCTGGACCTATCCAAAGCCTCTAAACACATGAGATAACATCACATCAAAGAATTAAAGACACAAGTTGAACTTCTCTTAAGTTCAATAACTTCCCAAACTTCAAACCAAGAATCCAATTTAAGACTAACTAATTCAGATTACATTAAAATTTGCGCATAAGTTTCAAATAACAAAATTAATCTATTCCAAATTCTTAAAGAACAATCTTAGTCTGGTATCAAAAAAGTCAACCTCCAATCAAACTTAGACATTCTCTATAACGACCCGACTTGTCGTTTTAAGAATTAATGCCCATTCAGCGACTTAAGGTCTCAATTTGTAATATATATTATGACCCGCGTGTGTGGTCGAGTTTAGTTTTCGGAAGATTTAGAATTTAATTTAATGAAAATTCTCCTTTTGAAGCTTAAATGGAAAGACTTGATCGGAGAGTTGACTTTTAAGCAGACGACCTCGAAATGGAATATTGATGATTTTAATAGCTTTAAATGGTAATTTCGGACTTAGGCACATTTTTTGATTTGGATTTGGGAGTCCGTAGGATAATCCGACGCATTTTGGCGAAAGTTGAAAACTAGGAGATTTAGGAAAATTCGACCGAAGGTTGAAGTTTTTATAAGAAGGTCGAATTTGATTTTGGAAATTGGAACAACTCTGTTACGACATTTATGAACTTGCATGCAAAATTTGAAGCCATTCCAGTTTGATTTGATATGTTTCAGCGCAAAATATAGAAGCTAGAAGATTTGAAAACTCATAATTCTTCGATGGGCGATTCATAATTTCGGCCTTGTTTGACGTGGTTTAAAGCCTCAAATAAGTTTGTATTATTTTTTGGAATATGTTGGTATATTTGGTTAAAGTCCCCAAGGCCTCGGGTGGATTCCGGATGGCTAACAGATCGATTTAGACTTGAAGGAAACTGCTAGAATTCTGATGTTCTAGACAACAGCTGATGCAGCCGCTTCTGCGAGAATTTGATCATATAAGCGATCTCGCAGAAGAGACCCAGGCAAGGCCTGGCATGATCTCGCAGTAGCGGACATTTCTGCGCAACTGCAACAGGCAAGTGCGATGACTCAAGCGCATAAGCAAAGGAGCTCGCAGGCGTGCATTTTATAACGCAGAAGCAAAAAATCCCTCCGCAGGTGCAAGCCTTCAGCAGGCAGTGCGCTTCGCAGGAGCATGTTTTGGTTTGCAAAAGCGAGTCCACGAATGCGATAATTTTTTCCGCAGAAGCGGAACTTGGCAGAAACATTAAGGACCAAAATGTTCATTTCACCATTTTAGTTTTGGGATTTTTGGAGCTCGGTTCTTGCGCGATTTTGAGGTTTTCTTAACAATTTCAATTCAAGCAAGTGTCCTACACTCAAAAGTGTTTATATTCCATAAATCCATAGTTATTTTCAACGTTTAATTTTGATTTAAATGGAAGAAATCAAGATTTTCGCAAAATCTTCCAAAAAACAAAAATATAAGATTTGGAGGTTTAGTTGTTATCGAAATTTGATGAAATTGGTATGGTAGAACTCGTATCGGCATAGGTATTCGGATTTCGTAAAAATTATGTCGGGTTCTAAGAGGCGGGTCCCGTGTTGACTTTTGATTGACTTTTTAGAAATAAATTTTAAGTTAATATTTTATTATCCGGAATTATTTTCGATGAATTTTAATTAATTTATACAGTTAATTTGGATAGATTGGAGCTATCCGGAGGGCAATTCAAGCAAGAAGGCAATTTTTCGAATATCGGCCTAACTTCAAAAAGGTAAGTATCTTGCCTAACCTTGAGTGGGGGAATTACTCTTTAGGCATTGAGTCGTATGTGCCATTTTGTGTAATGTGAAAGCCCTGTACACGAGGTAACGAGTACGTACTCGGGCTTATATGTAAAAAAATATATTAGTTTGAAGCCTTAAGTATTTTTAGGTATTAATTTGGATAATTGTTATTAAATCTTCTATTTGCCGTACCTTAATTCTTGATTGTAGAATTTATTTTTATATGATAAATTGGTGTGATTGCTACTTGAATTTTTATGATAATTATGTGCGTTTGTTGAATTGATTATTTCTGCAAAATAATTATATTATGGTTTTTTCATATGCAAATAATTAATTAAATAACATTAAATAAAGGTATTAATATATTTATCAAAAAATTTGGATTAAGGAAAGTGTTATCCTGTGCTGAGTTATTTTCCACCTTTATTGTTGTTTATGAGATTTTATATACGGTGTGTGGAGCCTTGGGCTATTTTCCATGAAATTAATTAATTTTGCTGTGTCATTGGAATTAGTCGTGGCCTATGGGCAAATTATGATATGAAGTGTTATGTGGTGTTATTCTGATAATTTTCTTTGTAAATTGTTGTGTGATACGGGTTACTGTTATGTGGTGTATAAGGGTGGCATTCTACTGTTGATATTATGTGGGTATAAGGTGACATTTCACTGTAGTTATGTGTGGCTGGTTCTTGTATGGGCGGAGCGATAAGGGTGGCTATTGTCAGGGATGATATGTGATGATATGATTTATTGTGTTCGTAATTGTTATGTGATGAAGAGCGGATATCGTGCTGGTAATATTTATGTGATGCTATGATTTTCTTGTGAGTTCTTTTATATATATTGTGCAATTTATTTTATAAATTAAGAAATTTGATAATAGTTAGATATATATTGAAATTATGAGCATGTGGATATTGCTAGGCGGATTATGACATGGGCACGAGGTGCCGGGGAAATATAGTGAATTATTATTGGTATGTGAATTGTCCGTAAATTTATGATATGAATTATGGGCACGAGGTGTCGTGGTTATATAATGAAAGAGATATTGGCACATGAAATGTCCGTGCAGTTGTGATATGAAATATGGGCATGAGGTATCAAGAGTAAATGATGATGATAGGCACAAGGTGTCGTGGAAATATAAAAGTGGGATGTGACCCATATTTTTATGATTATGAAATGAGGCATCACGAGACACAAGGTATAATTTATTTGAAAGAATTATATTCAAAAGATATTTATTTGAAAGAATTATTTTTGAGAAATATTTATTTGAAAGAGTTATATTAGAACGAGATTTACTTGAAAGAATTGTATTCGAAAGATGTTCATTTGAAAGAGTTATAATTGAAAATGTTTATCTGCAGGAAATATATTCGAAATTTGTTTATTGGAGGGTATTATATCCTAAATATATTATTATTTGAAAGATTTATAGATGAAAGATTTATATTTGAGGAACTTGATTAATTGGTTGTACTTGTATTTATTATTTATTGAGCAATATTTATGGTGTTCTTGTTGCCCCATTATTTATATCACGAGTCAATTATTGTTGTTACCATTGCCATCATTGTTATTTGTTTCATTTTATTTTTGTATGCTATATTGCAGAGGTTATTAAACTAGTGAGTGTCTTGACTGTACCTCGTCACTACTCCACCAAAGTTAGTCTTGATACTTATTGGGTACCGATTGTGATGTACACATACTATACTTCTGTATATTTTTGTGCAAAGCCAGATATTGGAGATGTCATACTCGGACATAATTAGAGTGTCATCACAAGGATCCAAGGTTGAGCTGCTTGGCCGTCACAGTCCCTTGGAGTCTTTCTATTTTAATTTTACTGTTAATTATTGTTCAAATAGTATTGAGTATTTGATCCTTGAGATCATTTCATGTATTCATTTAGAGTTCGTGACTCAGTACTACAAGTCTTGGGAGGTTGTACAATTATTTCCGTTGTTAGTTTCTGACACTTATTTCTTGTTCTATTTCTTATATTAAATTCTATTTAAAAAATGGCTTGAACTGTAATTAAGATCGGCTTACCTAGTTTTAGAGACTAAGTGGCATCACGACACCTATGGTGGGATTCTAGATCGTGACAAGTTGGTATAATGCTCTAGGTTCATAGGTTCTACGAGTTACGAATGAGTTTACTAGAGTCTTGCGAATCAGTACGGAGATATCCTTACTTATCTTCGAGAGGCTACAAAACTATAAAAAAATTCCACTTCTTTCATTACTTTCGTGCGGATTTGTTGATTGTGGAATTTGAGCCTTTGCATCTCTGTTCTCTCATAGATGCTGAGGACACGTGCTACTGGGTTAGCTGAGTAGACACACGCGCATACTGCCAGGGCCGCAAGAGGTCGGGGCCGAGGTAGAGGCCGAGGAAGGCACATGTCACAGTTAGAACACCTGTTAGAGCAGCAGTTGAGGAGACACCAATAACTCCAGAGGTCCAGTTGGGGGACAAGTACCAGAAACACTTGTCATTACCTCCGGACTTCAGGAGACTTTGGCACAATTCCTAAACATGCTTGGTACATTAACTCGGGCAGGACTAATCTCTATTTCACCAAATATTTCACAGATTGAAGGAGTAGCTCAGACTCCTACAGCCCGTACTCCAAAGCAGCAGGTTCGCATTGGTCAAGTTTCGGGTATAGTACCGGTAAAGCCTATCATTCCAGTTCAGTCTGAGGTCAGGCCAAAGGCATCAAGAAAAGAACAAAAGTGACTTGAGAGGTTTAAGAGATATGATCCACATACTTTAGTGGTACATATACAGAGGATGCTCAGAGATTTCTAGAAAAATGCCACCGTATTCTCCGCACTATGGGTATTTTGGAAGTGAGCGGAGTTGCCTTTACTACATTTCAGGTGTCAGGAGCTCCGTATCAGTGGTGGCAAGTCTATGAAAGAAGGTAGTCTAGCCGATGTAATACCACCAACTTGGGCTCAATTTTCGAAAATATTTTTGAAAGTATTTTTTCCTGAGACGCTCCGAGATATGTGGCGGACAGAGTTTGAACGGTTACGTTAGTGCACCATGACACTGTTAGAATATGCCATCAGGTTCAGTGAGTTAGCACGTCGTGCGCCTACTTTGGTTCCTACCATCAAAGAGAGATTCCGTAGATTCATTGAGGGACTCGATTATGATATTAAAACATTCATCGCTTGGGAGTTGCAAATCGATACTCTGTTTCAACAAGTAGTAGGAGATTGTGTGGAGAATTGAGCGTGTATTAGCTGAGGAAAAAGAGTTTAAGAAGACCAAAAGATCTCGAGGATCTGGGGGGTTCAGTGGATTTTACTCTTCATCTATGAACTATTATGGCGGAGGCTCTAGCAGTCGGCCAGCTCAGTCCGCACATCAAAGTATTTGGGGTGCTCCAGTAAGTTCTAATAGTGCACCGCCGACACGAGGTTCTTATAGTGGTTATTCCAATTATCTGGCACTGACTCAGTACGAGCAGCCGTGACCTCAGAAGGGTTTTTATGAGTGTGGTGATACTAGGCACATCATGAGAGATTGTCCAAGACTTGAGAGAGGTAGATTTTATTAGAACACTCGGGCTACGGGCCCCAATGCAATCACTACGCCACGTGCACAGCCAGTTAGGGGAGGAGGACAAGCGGGTAGAGGGCATTTTAGAAGGGGAGGCTCAGCCCGTTGATATATTTGTTATGGTGTGGCTAAGGCCACCACACCAGATGGTGTCGTTACAGATACGATCTCGAATTATTATAAAAGGATATTTTCCTGAATTTGATTTGGTTCTGGATATTGAGGCGAGTCCTCCTATTATGCTCCGCTTATGGGTGTGCTTCATAATTTTGTGCCCACTTATATGTTTATCTCTATTGGGAGATTCGAGGATGTTAGTCCGTGTCTATCATTTTTTTTGTACATTATTGAGGACTATAAGCCCAAAAGTGACTTTCTATTACTCACTACAGTGGGTTTTGAGGTGATTTTGGAAAATTTGATTTTAATTTTATGAATTATATGCCCTATTGATATGGGGGTTCGTCATGTGTTGTGAAAATTGTTTACGGGATTTATTAAAAAGAAGAAAGAAAGAAAATAAAAAATTTCAGTTGGCACAATGTGCTAAATACTTGTGATTTATATTTGAGGATGAGATCCTCGTATTTTTATATGATGTGAAATCTTTAAACTGGGCTACAAGTCACGATGGAAGTTATATAAGGACGAGGTCCTGGTGGAGAAAATTTTATGAGTGTAAATTCTCCCTTCGTTAAATTCATGCCTTTTAGGTTTATCTGATAGTTCTTTTATGTGTTTCTGTGTGTATTTACCCGTATTTGTTCTGTAAATATTGAGTCTTAGCCTATAAGGTGAGCGCACAGGTGGCTGTAAATGCGACTCGTTAATTCAAATAAATAATTATGAGGTCTTCATTCCTCGCGTGTTGCTATCAGTGTTGTTGAAATTTAAAACGAGATTTTTGGTGGATATGAGATTAACTGAGGATGTTAGAATTAATTATGAACAATTATCATGACCAGAGATGTGATTATGGGCATACCTACAATGTGTGCGTAGGCGCGAAATTGCTACCGCCAGTTGAGACTAACACAATGTGTTAATATAGAAAATCAGGCCTTTTGAAATTGGAATGTAAGAAATTTGGTTTAAAGGTTATAAATGAGGATAAAAGAAATAATATCACTAGAGATGGTGTCGGGCCCATGTTAAATTTACGGTGATGTAGAATTACCCATGAGTATTTGTGTAATGATGCACTCAATAATTTGAAGTCCTAAGAATAATTCTTAGCACGTTCGAGGACAAACGTACGTTTTAAGTGGGGAGGATGTAACGACCCGTCTTGTCGTTTTAAGAATTAACGCCCCGTTCAGAGACTTAAGATCTCGAGAATCTTCATAATATGTATTATGACCCGCGTGTGTGGTCGATTTTAGTTTTCGGAAGATTCGAAATTTAATTTAAACTAAAATTCTCATTTTGAAGCTTAAATGGAAAGAGTTGACCGGAGAGTTGAGTTTTGTGTAAACGATTATGGAATGAAATTTTAATGATGTCGATAGCTTTGAATGGTGATTTCGGACATAGGCGTATGTTCAGATTTGGATTTGGGAGTCCACAGGACAATTCGACGCATTTTGGCGAAAGTTAGAAATAGAAGATTTTGGTAAATTCGACCGAAGATTGAAATTTTGATAACGAGGTTAGATTTTGATTCCGGATATCGAAACAGCTCCATTACATCATTTATGGCTCACTTGAAAAATTTGAAGTCATTCCGGATTAATTTGAAATATTTTGGCACAAATTATAGAAGTTGAAAGATTTGAAAACTCATAACTAGATTCGATGCGCGATTCGCAATTTCGACATTATTGGACGTGGTTTAAAGTCTCAAATAAGTTTTTATTATATTTTGGGATATATTGGTATATTTGGTTAAAGTGCCGAGGGCCTCGGGTGGATTCCGGATAATAGATTGATTTGGACTTGAAGGAAACTGCTGGAATTCTACTGTTCTGGATAGTAGTTGATGCAGTCGCTTCTGTGAGAATTTGATCGCAGAAGCGATGAAACCATCATAGAAGAAACCCAGGAAAGGGTTGGCATGAATTCGCAGCAGCGGACATTTCTGCGCACCTGCAACATCGCAGGTGCGATGACTCAAGCGCCAAAGCGAAGGAGCTCGCAGGCGTGCTTTTTCTATCGCAGAAGCGATTACGGAGAAGCGAAAAATCCCTCCGTAGGTGTGAGCCTTCACCTGGGCAGTGCACTTCGTAGGAGCGTGTTTTGGTTCACAAAAGCGAGTCCCCGGATGCGGCAATTTGTTCCGCATAAGCACAACTGGGTAGAAACAGTAAGGACCAAAAATGGTCATTTCGCCATTTTCGCTTTGGGATTTTTGGTGCTCAGTTCTTGGGCAATTTTGAGGTTTTCTTCGCTATTTCAACTCAAATAGGTGTCCTCTACTCGAAAATATTTATATTCCATAAATCCATGGTTATTTTCATTGTTTAATTCAGATTTAAATGGAATAAATCAAGATTTTTGCAAAGTCTTCCAAAAATGAAAATTTAAGATTTGGAGGTCGAGTTGTTATCGGAATTTGATAAAATTAGTATGGTAGGACTCATATCGGAATAAGTATTTGGATTTCGTAAAAATTATGTCGAGTTCCGAAAGGCAGTTCCCGCATTTACTCTTGGTTGATATTTTAGAATACAATTTTGAGTCAGCGTTTTATTATCCAGAATTATTATACAATTAATTGGAATATATTTGAGGTATCTGGAGGGAAATTCAAGCAAGAAGGAATATCGGTCTAACTTCAAAAAGGCAAGTATATTGTCTAACCTTGAGTGGGGGACTTACCCTATAGGCATTGAGTCGTATGTGCCATTTTGTGTAATGTGAAAGCCGTGTACGCGAGGTGACGAGTACGTAATCGGGCTTATGTGCAAAATTTATTGGTTTGAAGCCTTAAGTATTTTTAGGTATTAAATTGGATAATTGCTAGCATTTATTAAATCTTCTATTTGTCGTACTTCAATTATTTATTGTAGAATTTGTTTTTATATGTTAAATTGATGTGATTGCTACTTGAATTTTTATGAGAATTATGTGTGCTTGTTGAATTGATAATATCTGAAAAATAATTATATTATGGGTTTCATCCGCAAATAATTAATTAAATAAGATCAAATTAAGGTATTAATATATTTATCAAAAAATTTGGATTAAGAAAAGTATTGTCCTATACTGAGTTATTTTACCATTTTTATTGTTGTTTTTTATTTTTTATATACAATGTATGGAGCCTTGGGCTATTTGTCGTGAAATTAATTGATTTTGTTGTGTCTTTGTAATTAGTTGTGGCCTATGGGCAAATTAGGATATGAAGTGTTATGTGGTGTTATTGTGATAATTTTCTGTGTAAATTGTTGTGTGATATGGGTTACCGTTATGCGGTGTATAAGGGTGGCATTCCACTGTTGATATTTTGTGGGTATAAGGGTGGTATTTCTGTAGTTATAAGTGTTAGTTATTGTCTGGGGGGAGTGAAAAGGGTGGTTATAGGAGAGATAAGGTTGGCTATAGACAGCGATGATATGCGATGATGTGGATTATTGTGTTGGTAATTATTATGTGATGACGATGGGATATCGTGTGTCACACCTCCTTATTTTCTTTACCAGGAAGCCCCGCTTATTTTACTATACCCTTGGGAGGGATATAATAAAGAAGGGGAAGGAGTTTTTCCAATTTGAGGACAGTCAGAACGGAATTAGTTATTTAAATTTTCAGAGTCGCCATTTAAGAATATAATGGTGTCCCAAGTCACCTGTTTAATCCCGAACCGAGGAAAGTTTGACTCTGTTACAGTCTGCGAACTAGAAATCCGGATAAGGAATTCTGTTAATCCGGGAGAAGGTGTTAGGCACTCCCGAATTCCGTGGTTCTAGCA